>PVJH01020305.1:0-40938 GCA_004026705.1 Nesogale talazaci | reverse complement strand
GGGATGAGTTATCAGGCTTCAAGAACTAAAAATCATAATATTGTGTGCTCACCTTTCTGATATGATCACTGACAACAAATGGGTACATAAGCAAATGTGGTGAAGAAAGCTGATGGTGCCCAGCTATCAAAAGATATAGCATCTGGGGTCTTAAAAGCTTTAAAGTAAACAAGCGGCCATCTAGCTCAGAAGCAACAAAGCCCACATGAAAGAAACGCACTAGCCTGTGTGACCATGAGGTGTCCAAGGGATCCAGTATCAGAAATCAAAGAACTAAAAATTATATCATTATAAATGGGGGGAGTACAGATTGGGGACCCAAAACCCATCAACAGGTGAAGCAACATCCCTTACAAAGGGGGTGCAGGGAGGAGAGGAGCCAGTCAAGGTACAATGTAGTAACAATTCTTCTAGTTCTCAATTGCTTCCTCCCACCCACTCTCATGATTCCAATTCTGCTTGAAAAATCCAGCTAGAACAGGGGAAAAACAGTGGAGCCGAAAACATGGGGAATTTAGGATAGATGATCATTTCAGGATCAGGGTTGAGAGTGGTGATGCCGGGAGGGTGGAGGAATGGTGGACTAGAAAGGGGGAACCAATTTCAGGGATCTACATATAACCCCTTCTCTGGGGTACAGACAGAAGGGACATGAGTGAAGGTACACATCGGGCAATGTACAATATGAAAAAGTAATAACAATTTGTAAATTATTAAGGGTTCATGGGGGAGGAGGAGGCGGGAGAGAAGGGAAATATGGGGAGCTGGTACTGGAGGCCTAAGCGGAGGGAGGATGTTTTGAGAGTGATAATGGCAACAAGTGTGCAAATGTGGTCTGCATATAATTGACATATATGTTGATAGTAATGGGAGTTGTATGAGCCCCCAATAAAATGATTTATTTCAAAAAAGGAGGGGGAAAGAGGAGCTTATACCAAGGGCTCAAGCAGAAAATATATGGAAATTAAGATGACAACATGTGTACAAATATGCTTGATAGAAATGATGTATGGAATGTTATAAGAGTTATAAGAACCCCCAATAAAATTGTTTTTTTTAAAGGAAAATCATTATACCTTAAGTTACCTCTTTTGGATGATAGCCTTCTCTTTGCCATCAGCCACAACTCTTCTACTACTCCCATGAAAGTGGGGCGGGAACTCAAACCCACAGCCATCAAATCAGTGGCAACTGATCGTGACCCTTTAGGACAGATCCCTTTGTATGACCTGCCCCTGGGAGTTTCTAATATGATACATTCTTTTTTTTGGGGGGGGGGGCAATCACTGCCTCTGGTGGTCGTGGGCGCTACCCAGTGCTGCTCCTGAAAGCCACTGCTGGACTTGAACCACCAAGGCCGCAGGCTGCAGTCCCACACTCAACCTCTTACACCACCAGGGCTCAGCCCTATGGTACATTCTTTATGAGCCTAAAAAGACCCCTCTGACAGGGTAGCTGCTGGTTTTCAACTGCTGGCCTTGGGGTTGGCAACCCAGTGTGTAAACACTATGCCATCATTGGGGGTTTTTATCCCCAATAAAAGTCATGTTGAATTAATCACTGGGTTGACTGCTTCATCTTTTTACTTTTATATAAAAAAATCATTTTATTGGGGGCTTTTATAACTCTCATCACAATCAATCCATCTACTGTGTCATCCGTACGTTTGTTGCCATCATCATTCTCAAAACATTTTCCTTCGACTTGAGTCTTTGATATCAGCGCCTCATTTTTTTTTTTTACTTTAATGAAAGGTTGCAAAGAAACAAGATTTGAGATAAATACTATAAAAATTTTGTTTTTTGCTACATGACAGCAAGTTGAATGGTCATTTTTAAGTGTATTATGATTTCAGTTTAATCTGCTCACTTCCCTCACCAGGCCTCCTCTGGCAGCTCTCTGTCAGTGTACTGCTGAAATTGTTATTGGATGATCTTCAACAGACCATCAAAGGTAGACTTCCATTAGTTGAACATTCTGTTGAGTCACTTTTTAAAAGAATGGGCACATACAGATCTCTTCCAATCAGTTGACTCAGTAGCTATGGCAGTCATGTACTTGATGTCAATTTCATGATTGGGAGTGTTAAGGGTGGAGTCTAGCCTGTCAATCTGAAGATACCCAATGAGTAGCCAATGAGGCCTCTGTGTGGGCATGGCTTTCTCCTGAGACTTCTGGGAAGGCTCACGGTATTTCCCAATTGCAGTAGAGAGAGTTGACCCAGTCTCTGAGATGACAACGAGCTATTGACAAGATGAGGTGACAGCATTCTGATAGATCCTGGTTCCTGGAGAATAGAGGAGCCAAAGAAGAGGCCACATGGGCTTGCCCTGATGCAGCCAAACCTCTGGGGCCAGAGTAGCCACATGGAGACTCCTGCTAGTACTGAGTTGCTTGGGAGGCCACGGGGAAAACCCTGCCAGCGCTGAGAAGCTTCTGCTGCCACCGGACACACAAGACTCTGAACCCATTGACCTGTGATTTTCCTGGTGTTATTGCACATGCTTCATAAGTTGGGAGGAAACTTTATAGACTGGTATCAAACATGTGGACTAATATCGGACTTGTGACCTTGGACTGGACTAGGTTGGGATGCTTTCTCAATGCTCCATTCCTCTTGTATATAAACCTTTCCCTTATATCCATATGTGTGACTATGAATTTGTTTCTCTAGTCTATCCAGACTAGCACAATATATAAATAAATAATAAAGAAAATCCTGTAAATAGTTCAAATTCTGCTTATTGACCTCTAGGAGTGTCCTCTGGTTGAGTTGGGGAGGATACCATGCCCTGACCCCAAAGTCCATCCTTGGCACTCCCTTGGGACCTCCATGCTCTGCTTCCTCTGCTGCTCTGCTATGCATCCTAAGTGTTTTGCCTAGGTGTAGTGGGGTCAGACGGGGTGCAATTTCAACCCTGTGTCTCCAGTGTTGTCCCCTGTAGGGACTTGGATCAGCAAAGGAAGTCATGTCTCAAAGTGGAGCCAGTCATAAGGTTCTCTCTGTGACTGGCTGATCTGAGAGGGGATATTTTCCTCCAGGTTTGGTGGGCCAGGATGTTCTCCACTTTCTCTTCCTCCCCCTTCATTTGCTCCTGTGTGCTTTGGTCAGTTGTGTCCCTTTCCCTGAGCTGCACCTTCAGTGTTGTCCACTAAAATAAATTCCTTGGGGGGAGGGGCGGCTGTCCACATAGTTGGGACTGGGACCGTGCCCTCAGACCCCTCCCCTGGCTCCCTGCTCCATGTTGCCTGACCTGGTTTTCACTGCTGATATTGATCTTCTCCATCACCTCTTCCCACACATGCAACCAATTTGATCTCTGTATAGTCCGTCTGGAGGAGTCCGTGTGTATAATGGCTTTGTGTTGTTAAAGAAAACTGTTTGCTATGAGCAAGTCATTAGTCTTGTAAAAGTCTATCACATAATCTCTAGATCTGTTTGTATCACTGAGACCATATTTTCCAACTGCTGTTTTTTCCTCTTTGTTTCCAACTTTCATATTCCAACTGCCAATAATTACCAATTCATCTTGATTGTTTGATAGTGTTTGAGCAAATCTAGCCTGAAGTTATTGATAGGATTCTTCAATTTCTTCACCACTAGCTTTAGTGGTTGATGCAAACTTGAATGGGGATAGAATCCTATCACAGACAGCACTCCAGGATAGGTCTTGAAATGTCTATTTTGACATTTAATGTGACACTATTCTTCTTGAATTGATAATTTCTGAAATTGCAAACCATGATTTCCTGATTCAAAATAGTCAATAACCAATCCATTTCAGTTCACTTAAACCTAGGATATTGATCTTTATTTGTTTCATTTCCTTTTTGATGACTTCAAATGCTCCTAGATTTACACTTTGTACATGTCAAGCTCCAGCTATTAATTAATGTTTGCAGCTGTTTCTTCTCATTTTGAATCATGCCCTATCAGCACATGAAGCTACAAAAGGCTTCATTACCACAGGCATTATTCCATCAGCATCATTATGGTCAATTCTACTTTGAGAATGCAAGTGTTCTTCAGTCATATTTTGAGGGCCTATGACCCAAGGGACTTATCTTCTGGCACCATCCCTGATAATTTTCTGTTCATATTCTTGAGGTTTTAAAAACTGACCATGTGTCAATGCTATCCATAAGGTTTTTTAGTGGATAATCCCTCTGAAGTGGACAGCCTATTCCTTCTTTGTAGTCTGTTCTTAGTCTGGAAGCTCTGCTGAAACCTATTCACTTTGGGTGACCCTGCTGATATTTGGAATACCAGTGACATAGCTGCCAGCAACACACACCATCAAAGTACAACAAACTGACAGACAAGAGGTGATTGTTGAGTTGGTTGTTGTCAAGACAGTCAGAGTCCCATGAAAAAGAACAAAATGCTGCCTTTTTCTCTACCATTCACTTGACAGGTTGCAGATTGGGCCAATGTGATCATAGAACTTACATTGACTGAGTCTTCAAAAGTAAATCTCCAGGCCTTTCTTCCTCCTCTATCTTATCTAGAAGCTCCACTGATAGTTGTTCAGCATCCAAGCAACATGCAAGCCTACAGTGATGGGCAGTCAGAATTGTGTGTGAGGTGCATTGGGCCAGAAATCCAACTTAAACCTTCTACATACCAAAAAAGATATCTGTTGTCAAGTTTCCTCTGGCTCCTAGTGAACCTGCAGGAAAAGCTAGAACTGATTGCTTGGCATTTTTGAGACTTGAGTCTTTACAAGAGCAAATAGACTCATCTTTCTCCCACAGAGAGGCGGAAATGTTTGATCCCTGCCTCTCCTTCTCCCCAGCTGCTTACAGTAAAACAGAACAGCTGAAGCAAGAACTGTAGGTACTGGGTTTAATAATAAAATTGTTTCCATTTTCAACTTCTACATAATTCTCAAATTAAGAAAGGGCTTAAAAGCAAGGATCAATCCATGATGGGACTATCAAGTTCTTTGCAAAGATCTAAGGTAGTGCTTGGGAACCAAGCAATCAGACAAAGGTCTTTCTAAAACTTTTAGAGGAGTGCCTCCCAACCTCTCAGACAAACATGGCTCTCTTAGAATCTCAAATATGATGTCCCCCAGCAGTCTCATGTGAAACCCAAGATAGGAAAGAATTTATTTCAAAAAGATTTTCAGGTGTGGGTTTTATTTCAAAGAGTTAATTCTAAATTGATTTATGAAAAATCTTTTTCATAATTAAAAATAAGACAGTACCGCATTTCTTTCCAGAAATAAACTTGTTTTATAATCGATATCTTTTTTGTGCTTTAGAATCTAACAGGACACCTAGGTCCCTCCAATTCCCTTTGGTCTTGGAGGGGGGCATTTAAAGCTGGGTGGGGAACAGGAGGGACCCAAGGTCAGCAACAGCACTATAATTTTAAAACATGTAAACCATGGTGAAAATGTCAGTTGTTCTCTCAAATTCTAGGTATTTCTTCATGCCTATTTTTATTATAATAAAATATCATAACTGTATTGCCTTAATATTTTCTATGTGATCTCTAGGTTCTAATCTATTACAATGACTACACAGAACACACACACAAAAATGTCAGAATTAAAGGGCCTATTTGTTGTTGTTGTTGTTGTTGTTGTTGTTGTTGTTGTTTTGGGGGGGCATCACTGCCCTCTGGTGGTCATGAGTGCTACCAAGTGCTGCTCCTGAGAGCCTCTGCTGAATTTGAACTGCCAAGCCTGCGGCCGCCACACTCAACCACTTATGCCACCAGAGGCTTAGCCTAAAGGGACTATTAAGAAAGTGAACAAGTTGTGATGCCAGTGAGAAATGCTCAGGCCTGAATTGTTTATTAGGACATGTTACAAAATTCTTTCAGGTCTGCTAATTAATGCCCAAAGAGGCATACCACTCCGCTGGGAGCCTCAACCCAAACACATTCACTTCAAGCTCCATGTTCCTTGAATGAAGTGAATCCGACAAGATAATTCAGGGGCAGTGAATTATTTAATGCGGCCAAAGTCTCTGACTCGAGCAAGCTCAGTACCATTTCTGTGCGTCAGCAAATCCAGTTCCCCCAATTAAATGTCTCAAGGAACCCCACTTCAGAAGCAAACCTCCTGCACAAAACCACCCCGCTTTACTTTCTCCATGGGCTAGGGAATCCATCGTTCTGTTCCAGACGTTGTGTGCTGGTTCTGCTACTGCTCTTCTGATGGTCTAGCTGTCTTCTGAATCCAGGGATCCACTGTGCCGAAAACTCAAATCCAGAAGATGAACTCTACTCCTGACTTTTGCTGGCATGAGATCCCTTCTCCTTCTCAGAGGGGTCCTTTTAAACACAGCAGGGCTGCGTTTCAGTGAATATGTTCCCAATTACTCACAGGTGAATCTTATCAGTATCTTCACCCACCCTCTTACCAGACCCATGCAGGGAAAGGTCATTTGGTGGGAGTCAGAGATTTGGCCACATTAAATAATTCACCGTCCCTGAATCCTCTTATCTGGTTTATATATTTCACTAGTATTGATTCAAATGTACTGTTTGTTAGCAATTCGCTTTTCTTACGTGGGTGAGTTGGCTTGAACTTTTCCATTTCAATTAGTTCTGTGCAGCCAGGATCAACCCTGTCATTAATATTCATTTGAATTCTCCTCTCCTAAGTATTTCTCTTTCCACTTATTTGGTGCCTCCGGCAGATGTACTAGCTTACTTTTATATTACAGGTGGCCAACTGTGGCCTCCAGAACCTAATGTCGGAATCCAAATCCTAGTTCTACCAAGCTTCACCACAATGGGCAGGAAGTTAACCAGCCTCCACAATTCTATCTGTAGAATTAGTAAAGTAAATAATTATTTTACAGGATTTTATAAAGGCTTCATTCATGCTTTCCTGTGTACGACCAAGTTACTGCCCTCCTTATTCATGATAAAATAGCTATAAACTTTAACCATTTCTTATTCAACATGGTGTTTGACACTTGTTCATATATATTTAGTCAGAGTTTTGATTTCTAAATATTTCACATGAAAAAAAATCACATTCTCTACATTCAACCCACACCTGCCTGTCAGTGTCATTCTGAACGTTGTTTGAATGCTTCTGTTCCTTTAATGCTATGACCCCAGTATTTCAAATCCCAGAATGACCCAGGATAGACATGTTTGATCAGGACTTCTACACTAAGACAGAGTAGGTAGAAGAGTCTGGTGATCTACTTCCTAAAACAACCAATGAGAACTCTATATCTTCTGGAATGGCCTTGTAGCTAAGTATCAAATTGTCTTAACCTATAACGAATACCACTGGTAAATACTGTGGTGCTTCTAAAGATGATATGAAGTTTGATGCCAGAGTTAACGAATACTTTAAAGGCAAGATGAGAATGTGTATCCTGGGAATGGACCTATCAGGACGGAAACACTTAGAATGCTCACACTTGGGGAAGCATGGAATCACTTTGACTAGCCAATGTGTATAGAAATGGAGTAGGACCCGAAACTATCTTTACCAAAATCGCGATAAAAATTATTTAAAGAAAGGAAGCCTCGTGGAGTGCAGCAGAGCCTTGTGGAACGCACTGTTGGAAGGTGAGGCGCTGAGGTCCAAGGCTCTCCCCAGCAGCGCAGCAATGGACCGAACACGCCAACAATCGTGAAAGGGGCACGAGACCCGGTAAGGTTTCCAGATTATACACGGGGTCCCCCCAGAGTGGAAGCTGATTAGACAGCCGCAAGAAAAAGACCCACAAGTCTGTAGGGTCCTGCGGTAGCCAAGGAGATCCTGCACAAGGCAACCGTTACCCTTCTATGAAAAAAATTTTTTTCTTTTGAAAGCGAGTTCCTAAGTGATAATAGTCATGCCGCCTGATGATGACCAAATCTCGGAAAGAATGAAGTCGCTCCGCAGAGGTTGAAGCACCCATTTCACCTCTATCAAGTTGCACATTTGTTCCCTTAATTATTAATGTAACGGGGTAAAGGAGAGAAATTAAAAAGTAAGCGCAAATGGCTTCCTCCTGGACTTTCCGGTCCCAGATGGGGCTCTGCCGTGGATTAGCTCTGGGCCTCTGGTGCTGCAACCTTGCTTAATCTCCAAGTTCTCCTCTTTAGAATGAGAGGCTTTAACGACATAAAGTCGGTGCTCTGGCACTATGTCTTGTTAGTCAATACATCAAAAACAGAGGCCACGTCCTTGAACAAAGCAGAGGTGGAACAGCAAAATCACCCTTAAAAAATTCATGATGTAATAGTAATAGGTGGAAGAATGTGGTGCAGTATCAAACTGTAATCTTTTTCATTATCTGTTCATCGATGTGTGACAGATAATTTAAAGAAACCATTGTATGCATGGCTATATTAAAATTAAATATTTAAACCATGTGATTTTTCTAGGCCTTGTCTGCATCAATATGCAGGTAAACTACGGATGTCATGAAAGATAAAACCAGTTTTTCAACTCCAGCTACAATCCAGGTTAAAAAAGTAGCCAATTTTTCATTTATAAGCAATAAAACTAATTTTATTAACATGTGAAATCACTCCTATATCAACTGAAATCCTTTCAGAAGTTTTCCTTGCATGCTAATAAATTAGGTCAGTTGTAGCAATAAAGTTCCAGTAATATCTACAAAAGTAGGAAAATGAAAAATGAGTTTGTCTTACATGAGTGCTGTGGGAGTTATAAGCTGTTGTCAGTAAAAAATAATCAATATAGTGAATACAGGACTCTGTCTTCGTTATCTCCCTGCCAACAAGTCCACAGGCATCCAGAGTGACCCTCCCAGGCAGGGTAAAACTGCCCCCTGTGAGCTTGGGAGAAGGTAACTCTTCCCACGCCCTCCTTCCCCACTCCCCAGTTTAAAGAATTTTTATTAAAGCAAGAATTTCATAATCCAAATGATGCTTTCTTGCTCAGTTATCAGTTCTGTCATCTAAATCAGAAGAGACATTCTGAGCTATTCCACAGTAAAGAATTACAAAATTAAAGAAAGAAATGCTTTAAATTATTGTACTTTACTGAAAATTCTTTTTTATATATACTGAAAGGTTGTTCATTATTCCATACAGTTAATATTTAAATAAGTACAATAAAAGAAGTACACAAAACTAGATTGCTATGAGTTTTTAAATATTAATGAAAATATTATTAAAAATAAACCCTTTATTTTTATATTGCTTCTTGATTAGCATCCTCACTTGCTGTATTCCTCATTTTTACCGCAGCAGCATCAACTGTGTGATTTAACCTTAACTATATTTTCACTGTCAGAGTAAGATCCCATTCCTTTGGAGGTAGGCCAGGTAGATCATGGTCACTGTGTGAAAATTCTTTTTCCCGGGGTCTATAAAACATGAATTGGTCTTTTTATTTTACTATTTGTATGTATGTGTTTGTTTAAATAAATAAGGAATCTAGGACCAGCATTGTTTGCTAGCCCTGGCATTTGCTCAGTACAAAGAAAGAAAGAAAGGAAACTTTGAACCTTATGTAGCTCTTTATAGAAGTAGAAAATCGGGCTGAGCCCCGGTGGCGTAGTGGTTGTGCGCGGGACTGCGGCCCACTGGGACGGAGGTTCAATTCCAGCAGTGGGGCTGGGCCTCCTCCTCCCATCACCGGAGAGCAGTGAGGCCCACAAAAAAAAAGGAGTAGAAAATCTAGTCCTTGTGCAGCAGAGGCACTGGTGGTTTGAACTGCTGACACGGAAGATTGCAATGCAACGTGTAACCACTATAACAGAAATTCAAGTAGGCCGCCTTTACAAAGAGAAATGGATCTGCTTTCAGTTCAGGAGACAGGGCCTCTAGAGGAGAACTGCGCCCACTGAGGAAAGACGCTTATATGAGCTTCTTACCTCCCCTTTGCTTGCCTGCTTTCCTCTAGTTTCTATCTCAAAAGAGACTGAGGAAGGAACATCCTACACTAAGGCAGGCTCACTAACAGAACTCTTCCCCCGTGGAATGATCACCAGAGGAGTACTCGTGTCTAAAACAAACCAATTGTCCTCAAGATGGTTCCAACTTATAATGGCAATATAAGAGTGTTTAGAACTTGTCCCAACGCATTTCCAAGGCTGCGTCTTTCTAGAGGTAGACAGCCACATCTTTCTCCAGCAAAACCGCTGGCGTGCTCAAAACAGAGGAAAGGAATACTCAAAGAGGTTCACTTTGCAAGGGGCTTAAAGGCCTAAGCACCACATAGTTTAGCTTCCTTCCACCACAGCTCGTTGTGGTAGTTACATAATCTGGTGCCAATTTAAGACTATTAAGCATGCAGGCGTGGAGCTTAGCTTGTCAATAAGGTTGCTTCTTGACGAACTCATGTGGAGGTGGTATGGAAAGAAATAGCTTTCTGGAGCAGGACAGGCGTACTTTCTGCTGGTATTCCTCACAACAAGACCCATGAAGCTGTACTAGAGTCCTGGAGCTGGAAGAACCACGTGGAGACCCACACCAGTGATGTGGATACTTACACCACCACTGGATCCACAAAACTTTCCACCCCCTGGCCTGTGATCTTCCATCTTTCTGTATTCGCCATCATTGCATGTGTTTTATGAGTGTGAACAGGAATTTATAGACTGGTATTGGATATGTGGGCTAATATCAGACTTATGGATCTGATCTGGACTGGGCTGGGATGTTTTCTCAATATTCAATTGCTTTAGAGGTCTAAATACAGGCATGCACATATGCAAATATGTTTATATATGATGGGGAAATTGATCCATGTGCATACATTTATAGGTTTAATGTTAAGATAACAGAAGCACATTGATCCTCCACTCACATAATCCCTCAATGCAAGAACACTTTGTTCTATTAAAGTGGCATTCCATGATGCTCAACTTCCAGACACCATCGCCAAAGACAAATAGAGTGCATAAGCAAATGTGATGAAGAAGGCTGATGGTGCCTAGCTATCAAAAGAGATAGTGTCTGGGGTCCTAAAGACTTGAAGATAAACAAGAGGCCAACTAGCTGAGAAGCAACAAAGCCACATAGAAGAAGCACACTAGCCTGTGTGATCACAAGGTATTGATGGGATCAGGTATCAGGCATCAAAGGAAAAAAAAATCATATCATTGTAAATGAGGGGGAGTGCAGATTTGGGACACAATACCCATCAGTAGGCACCTGGACATCCCCTTATAAAAGGGAAGTGGGGAGGAGATGAGTCAGTCAGGGTGCAGTGTAGCAACAGATGAAACACACAACTTTTCTCTAGTTCTTTAATGCTTCCTCCCCCCCCCGCCCGCTCCCCATTATTATGATTCCAATTCTACCTCACAAATCTGGCTAGATAAGAGGATGTACACTGGTACAGATAGATCTAGAAACATGGAGAATTCAGGACAGATCAACCTCAGGACCAGTGGTGAGAGTGCCAATACTGGGAGGCTGGAGGCAAGGTGGGGTAGAAAGGGGAACTGATCCTCCTCTCTGTGGGACAAACAACAGAAAACTGGGTAAAGGAAGATGTCACACAGTGTAAGACATGACAAAATAATAA
Organism: Nesogale talazaci; assembly: GCA_004026705.1. Classification (NCBI taxonomy): domain Eukaryota; kingdom Metazoa; phylum Chordata; class Mammalia; order Afrosoricida; family Tenrecidae; genus Nesogale; species Nesogale talazaci. Next base: position 29,470 of record PVJH01020305.1, on the reverse strand, counting down.
TAATTTATAAATTATCAAGGGTTTGTGAGGGAGGGTAGACACGAGGGAGGGGGGAAATGAGGCGCTGATACCAAGGGTTCACGTAGAAAGAAAATGGTTTGAGCTTAATGATGGCCACAAATGTACAAATGGGCTTCATAATGGATGGATGGATGGATTGTGATAAGAGTTGTATGAGACCCCAATAACATGACTTTTTTAAATAAATAAATGATAAAATAAAAAACTCTTTTTTTGCAACTGTTGTAATTATATTATTACTATTTCTGCAATGTTACAGCTAAACAATTTCACAGAAAATAAAACTCTTGGGGTTGTTATTGTTGAATATCATAGGGTTCATTCCAATCCACAGATAAGATAGAGTAAAACTGCTCATAGAGTTTTCTTGGCTCTAATCTTCAGGTCTTGCTCGGGAAGATTTACTCGGTAAAACCACTCACCTTTTGGTGTAGCCCACAATCACTGACCCATTGGACCACCAGGGCTCTGTCACCAGTCAATTTCACTCCTGGAGCACCCATATATGGCAGTGTAGAACTGTACCCCATAGATAGGGGTTTCTTTTTTTTAATTAAATCATTTTATTGGGGGCTCATAGAACTCTTACCATGATCAATACATACATCAATTGTATGCAGACCACATTTGCACATTTGATGCCATCATCATTCTAGAAACATCCTCTTTCTACTTAGGCCCCCGCTATCAGCTCCCCATATTTTCCCTCCCTCCCACTTTCTTTTACACATATGAGTCTCTATGAATTTTGCTTCTCTGGTTCACCCTGTCCAACACACTCATCTGTTCCTCACCTACAGATCTTTAGAACAATGGGTTGCAACTACAATGTCAAGATGAAAGAGCAAAATTACACTCATGAATGTTCTGAAACCTTTTGGGAAACTTGTTGAAGGTGATGCAATACATTTCACAGGAATTTACTCAACTGGTGAGATCTAAAGCCTAAGTAGACCAGGAGGAAATATTTTTTAAATCTCTAAAATAAAATGCTTATTTAGTCCAGCCTTGAACCAACCAAAACCAAAGGAATCATTTTTAAAACCTGAATAAATCCTGGTGATCTAAGGGAGAAATATATTCATCCAATGTTCCCTAGCAGAGGACAAAGGTACAAGAACCCACTAAAGTTAAATTGTAACACGCACTGTGCATTCCTTCAGGGCAGCACAGTGACTGCAATCACAGAAATTTGCATTAACTAGTCCATGTTATGTAACTATTTTTTGGATGGCATAAATGAACTATGACTTATTCATTTCTGCAAAAGGTAATGTCATCCATACATCACAGTAGTTGACTAAAATGGGCTATTTTGGGAGAAAGTAAGACACAAATTTGGAAGTGATTTTGCCAGACTACAAGTTCTTTCAGGCGAAAACCCTGCTTTCCTCAGCTTACTGGAGGTGTGCAGTGGGTAAGGATGTGTCACAAAGGCAATTCAATAGGGCCGTGAAAATTTTTGCAACACACAGTGCTGAAACCACTGACTGGCTGTCTGGTGGTGGGGCTAGAGGGTGGAGAGCTTTGATCCTTATTTCCCCTTATACTGAAAAAAAAATGCAATGTTCCAGTATAAAAGCTAACACTATAACTTTTTAAATTAAATACAAAGGCATTAGCATAAAATAACAAAGTTAAAATTAAACGTTAGAGTTAAAACCATTAAGAATGTAGAAATCTCTGTTACCTTAAGACAGGTAAATATTTATAGATGGAGCACAAAAACATTTACAAAGTGTAGATAGATGGTTAGGTAGTTAGGTAGACAGACTCGATGAAAAGTGTTCTTACCAAAGACATCATTAAAATGACTAGACCACAGAATTGGAGAGAATACTTTAAATGTATGTATAATTGACAAAAGACATATTCAAAAATTAAAAGGCAACACTAAAAATTGAGCAAAAGAAATACTTCATCAAGGACCAGATAGGAATGACCAATGAGACATGAAAACACAATCAATTTCATTAGTTGCTAGGGAAATGAAAATTAAAATCACAATGAGATAGGTCTCCCTGACTTACCCATTCCCCAGACTGGCAAAAATAAAAGACTGACAGTATCAAGTGTTGGTGAAAATATGAAGAAAATGTTAAATCGTACAGCTTTAGAAAACTGGTCAAATACACAGTCCACATGTATACAAGCAACATGCAATTCAATCTTAGGAATTTATGTAAGAGAAACAAAAACACATGCCCCCCAAAGCTTAATTCATGATAGCTCAAAACTAGAAACAGTCCATGTATCTAGCAACAAGAAAATGATAAATACTGGTATATTCATATAAGTGAATACTACTCAGAGATATGGAACTACCCCAAAATGCAACAACATGGATGAATGTCTAAATCATGATGCTGAGTGAAAGGGGGGAGAAAGAAAACAAAAGCCAGGCACAAGATTACATGGTGTGTGATTTCATTTATAGGAACAGGCAAGCTGTAGTGAAAGAAGTCAAACTAGTCTAGGAGCCCTGGTGGCAGAGTAGCTAAAAGCTGGGCTGTTAACTTCAAGGTCAGTTGTTCAAAACCACCAGCCACTCTTTGGAAGAAAGATGGGGCTCTTTACTCCAGGACAGAGCCAAAAAATCTGGGAGACTCATAGGGAGAGTTCTACCCTACCCCAGGAGTCACTAGGAATTGACATCAACTCGATAGCAGTGCATTTGGTTTGGGTTTTAGAGAAAATGTCACAGTGGAACTGTTTTGGGGTAATGGGAATTCTCTGTATCTTGATGAGGTTATGGTTTGCATGGTGGTACGTATTTAGCAGAATTTATCAAACTGTATTTCTAAGATATTGTATTTCACCATATGCAAATTATACCCTTTACTTTAAAAAAAAAAAGGTTCAAAAAGAGTGGTGAACTATCGTTGAAGCAGGACTGTCTCTGTCCAGCTGTGCAAACATAGCCAGGAAATTTAACTCTGTGCATCTCAGTTTCTTGAGTTGTGGCGATCATTTCAGACTTACCTTGGAAAAGCACCTGGCAAGGAACAAAGCCTTAAATACTTAAATATATTCTTTAGGATTTGTTCTTTAGTACACAACGTACCAACAGGGGTTGGAGCTGTTAAATTCAATTAGTACCATTTTAGAAAATTCTGTGGGGATACTTGGGCCTCCATTGCCTTCAGGTAAACTGCATTCCAAGCTCGGTTTTACCATAGAGCAAATTGCCCAGCAAACACCCTTAAAAGAGCATTTTATGCCTCTCCTGCTACAGCCTATTTTCCCTCCAAGACAAACAGTGTGAGACCTTCCCGAGAATGCCTGGGTAAATGTTTGCTTAATCTTGAGAACGAGGACGTGGCATGTCACCGGTGTTGCAAATCAAATATCAAGTGTCGTAGTGAATGTGAATATGTATTTGTAACAAACTAGTCTTTTTCTTATGGATCCAGGAGAAGACCATTTTATTCTGTTTTTATTGTTACATGTGTAGAAAAGGAGTGATTGAAAAGTTTCTCGCTAAAGGTTTTTTAAAATTAATAAATACCCGACTTAAAGAGATGAGTGAAGTTATGCGTATGTGAGGGAAACAACCTTGCATTATGTACTAAACCTTGCATCAGAGGGAAGTGGCAAAGATAAGGAGACTGGGGGCCAGACTGCTTGGGTTCAAACCCTAATTTCACCACTTAATAACAATGCCACTTGGAGGAACGGTCTGGAAGGTTGACAAGTATGGACGTGGATGAAAGCTGGGGGTAGGGGAGAGAGAAGAAATACAGGGGTGGAGATTCATGGGTGACTTGGACTGCCGAATGCAAAGTTGACGATTTGAAATGGCAATCTCCCACTTGATTCACACTTTTTAACAAGGCGTTTAAAAAATGTGACCTAGGACAAATTGCTTCACCTCTCTGTGCCTTGGTTCCTCTTCCGTGAAATGGGAATGAAAAGAACCCTGTGGAGCACACATGAAGCCCCCACCTATCCGCTAGTTCTTTAAACCCACAGATGAAGCCCCCAGCTATCCACTAGTTTTTTTAACTCTCCTGCTCCCACTATTATGGCCCTAGTTTTACCTGGCTGATCTCGCCACTCCTGCATGTATACCTATGTACATATGTACAGGCAAGATCTTTCGATGCAAGAAATTCAAGATAGACTATCCCCTCAGAAACAGTAAGGGGAATGTTGGATTCCTGAGCAGAGGAGAGGGAAGAACAGAGAGTTTTGATGACTGTATAACCCCACTCAAAGGAAATGAACACCCGAATTTAAGGTGAGTGGATACATGGGATGGTGTAAGTTAAGTTATGAATATATATTATTGAGGGTTCAGGGGCAGGGTGTGGGAGAGAGGGGATGAAGGGGAGCTGATATCAAGGAGTTCAAGAAGAAAGAAAATGTATTGAAAATGATAATGGCAGTGATTGTGCAACTATGCTTGATCTGCTGGAACGATGGTTTGTACTAACATCTGTAAGAGCACCTAAAAAAAGTTAAGAAAGGAAGAGAATGCTGAGGTTAACATGCGAAGGGAAGGAGTTATGTAACTAAAGGGTTCAAAATAGGCCTGCCCCTCAATACATGGTCCTGGGGAGAATGGGGGAAGCTGTGAAGCACAACTCAGATGCTGATTTTAAAAAGAAACAAAAAGCAGAGGGAACTGCAACAGAGGAAGGCAGAGAGGACTGAAGTCTTGAGACGCTCCTGATGCCAAAACGCAGCCCATCTGTTGTGATCGCTTTTCAGTGGGGACAGGGCAGTAGCACAGAAAATAAGGACAGGAGTGCCGGGAGTGCCTGTGCTCTGTTTAAAAGCATCCATCTGAGACCAAAAGGCCGACAAGGACTCAGCAGCAAAGATGAGGCGATAAGAAGGTCCGGTTAGCTAAAGTCTGGAAATGGGACAAACGGAACACAGAGAGAAAGAACGGTGACACCCCGTGATGAATTTAACTTCCGTCACCCAAGAATTTGCGCGGACGTTTTCCAATGAGAGCCTAACTCCTGTGTAAACCTTACCAACCACGCAATAAAAGATGATTAAAATAAAGAAAGCACTCGTGACTACTACCTGTTACTTCCGCTTTTACAAATGGGACCTCGACCTGCTAATGTAATAAACACCCCGAAGTCCACTTCAACCTAGAGTGACCCTCCAAGACAGGGGAGAACTGCCCTTCTGGGGTTCCGAGACTATAACGCTAGCACCCCATCTTTCTCCTGATAAAGAGCATATGCATCACTGCCATGCCGACGCCTCCTCTCAGCCACCCTGTCGGACAGCGTAGAACTGGTCCCTGGGAGTTTCTGGGACTGTCAACCTTTGCGGGGGGAGAAAGACCCCGCCTTCTTCCCTGGGAGTAGTGGGGGGACATTAGGGTGGACATTAGGATTAGCGGCCCGGAGCATAACCACGATGCCCGCGCGGCTCCTCTGATAATAAACTTAGGATCATAGAGATGAAGTGTGAGCACATTGTGCCCACTAAAATAGGAACAGCCCCTCCAGCGTTTGAAAGGCTACACCATTTAAACACCGAGCTGTAGAAAATCTGGAACCGTTTCTCAGCATCCTCTCAATGACAAAATTTTAAGGCTCAAAGATAGTTGGAACAACACACACACAAAATCCAAGTATCAAGACTTCCTTTACAAAAGACACCCTTCCTGGGCCGCAGTGAGAGTGGCTTGTTGCTGATGGAAAGGAGCCTTCCCAGAGACCCGGAAAATGGGAATGCATCTCATTGAATCATCATCCCCTGGGCTCCGAGAAGAAGTGGAGCCAGCCCTGCCTGCCCTCTCCATTTTCCCCAAGCGGAACATTCTCTTTCCCCAAGTGATCAACACCAACCCCTCATGCCCCTCTCCCTTTTTGTAGCACAGCCAAGCATGGCTTTGCTAGTCAGTCATTTCGCGCCGCTCGAAATGGCCCCAAAGATCTGTTGCTCTTCATTATTGTCATCACAGAAGGCCTGCACGATTGCAGAACAATTTGAAAAATGCAGGGGAAAAAATGACAAGATGTCTCACTCCTCAAAGAAACAGCTAAGTGGCCGGTGGTGGTTGTCCACTCCTTTTCTCTACAAAGGAGCCCTGGTGGTGGTGCTGTGAGCTGCATGTAGTGAGTTACATGCACTTGAGCCAGCTGCACGAATCCACAGACACTCCAGGAGAAAGGGCACATTGTACTCCTGCAAACAGTTGCTACCGTGTCAGAAACCCAGAAGGGGAGTTCTACCCTGCCCTTGGGGTCACTAAGACTCGGACTCCAGCCAAGTGCAGTGAGTTTGTGGGGTTGGGGTTGGGGTTGGTTTTTTGCTTTCCTTGAACATGTGTTAGTTGTTATGATCATGCTTCATGCAGAATTATATAGGCTGCTTTTAAAATTTGATCTCTCAGCCCAGAGCATGCGCATGCCCTGGTGGTAGAGTGGGTTACACGTTGGGCTGCTAGCAACGAGGTCAGCAGTTCGAAACCACCCCAAGGATGAGAGGCTTTGTACTCCAGTCAAGTGTTACCTTCTCGGGAACCCACAGGGGCTGTTCTCCACGTCCTAAAAGGTTCCTTTGTGTTGGAATTGACTCCACTGGCTCTGAGTTTAGGTTTGGAGAGAGAATTCGGACATTAAAACAAGATAAATCTTTTGGCGTCATTCTCTAGCAGCACTAACATGTCTCTGAAATGCTCATGGACTAGCTAAAAGGTTGGCCATTTGAACTCACAGGGAGGGCCTTGGAAGAAAGGCCTGGTGATCTGCTTCCAGATTTTACATTCTAGTGGAACACAGTTCTGTGGGCAACACAGGGGGAAGCCATTCAGTCAGAATGCACTTAACAGTGACTGATTTGTGTGTGTGTGATGATGATGATGATGATGCTTCCATCATGATTTAGGGCAGTGGTTCTCAACCTTCCTACTGCCGTGACCCTTTCATATAGTTCCTCATGTTGTGGTGACCCTCCACCCCACCCCACCCCCAGCCATCACATTATTTTCGTTGTTGCTTCATAACTATAATTTTGCTCCTGTTATGAAACGGGCAACCCCTGTGAAAGGGTCGTTCCACCTCCAAGGGGATCTCAGGTTGAGAACCACCGGCTTAGGGGGTTTGTTTGGCTTGCTTTTGTAGATTTAGTTACTACATTTTTATTCAGATTGAACACAAAAGTGAACGTGTTTGACGTATGAAGTACAGCTGTGTACTAACAGGAAACAGGAGCCCTGAAGGTACAGGGTGATCCGTTGGGCTGCGATCGGCACGGTCAACTGTTCAAAACCACTGGCAGCTCTGAGGAAAGAAATAAGGCTTTCTCATCCCATAAATAGCTACCGTCCCAGGAACCCACAGGGCCCGCCATGACTCAGCACTGACTCAGTGGCAGGGAGGTTGGCTTTGGATGGAATAACAGTAGCTAATCCTTAGAGAGCTCTTAATTTGATGTTTTTACTATGTCTATCCCTTAGGTAATTAAAAGGGAATCTAAGAATTGCTTTTCCAAAATAAAGAATGAGGAAAGAATTGCTTTTCAAGAAAGAATGAAATACATAAAGGAATAGAACCCTAATTCATAAGTTAAGAGAATTTTTAGCTACCACTCCTACTCCTAAGGACCCAGTTGGTAGCTAAAGTAAAATAAATAGGTATTACATTGTAGCTGCCTTTCCTAGTATACAGAGTTCTCTCTTCCGCTGCCCTGAATAAGTTCCAATTCACAGTGGGGTAATACAATTGCCCCTGTGGGTCTTTAAGGCTCTAAATCTTCACATTAGCAGAAAGCCTCATCCTTCTCCCACAGAGGGGCCGTTGAGTTTGAAAAGCTAATCTTACAGGTAGCCCAACAAGTAATCACTCTGCCACCAGGAGGCCTGTGTACACAGTTAAAACTGCATAAATATTTGTTACATCAAATTCATGCTCCCCCACCCCACCCCACCCTCTAAACCATTCTACTGTATTTTGGGGGGTGGGGGCATCACTGCCCTCTGGTGGGAGTGGGAGGCCCAGCCTTGCTCCTGGTGAACCAGTGGGATTTGAACCGCCAAGCCAGTGGGCCGCAGTCCCGCACTCAACCCCTACGCCACCGGGGCTCAGCCTCCACTGTATTTCTTTTATTTTCAAATTTTAAATGTTTAAGGACTACCTAGCAGGGGACAAAAGATAAAATAACTGCAGGAGAAAAACTTGCACGACTTTCTCTCTATCTGGTTCTTCTTTGATCTCATAATCACCAAATAAAATAAAAGGTTACTTGATGACACAGCGGGTAAGCAACACAGTGGTTCAAATCCACCAGTTACTCTCCCGGGGGAATCTGGGGCTGTCTGCTTCCACCAAGGTTACAGCCACAGAAACTCTCCAGACAGTTCTACTGTGTCCTACAGGGCACTGTGAATATCGGAGTCTAGAGGAACCCATGTCAGCACCAAATGGACTTACCCTGCAACAAAAGGACAACGAAAAGCACCTATTGCAAATTTGGACCTAAGACCTTCAGACACTTGTGAGCTTACCAAGAATAATTCTTCTTAGTCTAAGGTCCAGGCTTCTAGAAGTTGTTGGAACTGAGAAATGAGACCAGCTGTCCAGGAAATCTGGTGGCAATGTGGTTAGTCTGTTGCTTGATAAATCCAGGTAGGTGAGGTTCTTAAGGTATCTGGTTGCCTCTGTTGGCACATTGGTTATTCTATTATTGTGCAAATCCAGGGTCCTCAACTGGGGCATCTCCAGCAGAGACGCCCAAGGGAAAGCAGCTAGAGAATTGCCAGTCAACCGCAGCTCATGCAGCTGCTTCAGGTTGTAGAAGCTGCTGGGCTCAATGCTGCTGACAGAATTGCAAGTCATCCAGAGGGAGCGGAGCTCTACCAGGTAATAGAAGGCCTCAGCTGGGATGGCACGGATGACAGTCTTCTCTATTCGAAGCTTGTCTGTGTCCACCGGGATGTTCTTGGGGACCTCGTGCATATCCGGGTCGCCGCAGAGCACCAACCTGTTGTAATGACAAAAGCAAGAACCACCAGGGCTCAGCATCACTGGTTATTTTTTAAATAGCTGTCAGTCTGGCTGACCTGTATAGTCACAATTCACCACCATCATCTTCTCTCAGCCGAAGCATCATAACCCTGACCAACGACATCATGCACAGAACCAGCAAGTCCATTTCAACGCATAGCAACTCGATCAGGTTTCCTTGACCGTAAATCTTTACACTGGCAATCGCAGCACATGTATGAGATTAAACCACATGCAAGGATCATTTTTTGTAGGTCAAAAGGGGTGAAATAGCTGAGCCCTGGTGGCGCAGTGGTTGTGTACAGGACTGCGGCCCACAAGGTTGATGGTTCAAATCCAGCAGCAACTCTCCAGGAGCAAGACTGGGCTTCCTACACCCACCAGGGCAGTGATGCGGGGGGGGGGGGGGGAATAAATAAATAATAAATAAAAAATGATGAAATATCTCTGAGCCCCAGTGGCATAGTGGTTGTGCACGGAACTGCGGCCCACTGGAATGGAGGTTCAATTCCAGCAGCGGCTCCACAGGAGCAAAGGCTGGGCCTCCTCCTCCCACCACCAGAGGGCAGTGATGCCCCTCCCCCCAAAAAAATGGTGAAATATCAGCAATTGCATTTATCTTAGCTGAATGTTGAAGGTGCCCTCCTTCTGTGCCAGGCCTATGTCACACTTCTCTCGGGCTGTTGGTGTTGTCATTGTAAGTATAAGTGTCACTGTAAGTGTCACTGGATCCATTCCTGTTCCTGGAGACACTATGTACAATGAAAAGAAACACTGCCCGGTCGTGCGCCCTCCCCGCCATGATCCGTCCATTTGAGCTCCTTGTGACAGCCACTGCCTCACTCCATCTGGTCAAAGGTCCACCTCTTGTTCATTGACCTGCTCGTTTACCAAGCAAGATGCCCTTCTCCCGGGACTGGTCCCTGCTGTCACAAGCCCAAAGCCCTGGAGCTGGCATCTCACCCTCCTTGCTTCTTAGGAATGTTCTGCCCGAGAGAGATTTGGAGGCACACATTCCCTTGTTTTGTCATCCAAGCAGGCTGGTAAGGTAGCTGTTAGGTCACAGGGAACAGCACCAACTCCAGGGGCAGGTTAATCTAGGTTCATCCTAAGACCCGCCACTTCCTCTGTGGCCGTGGACAGGTTCTTCCTCAATATCGGCACCTCGGCCTTTCTGTATGGCGCTGTTGTGATGATCGATGGAAAAGGAGACGAAATGGTACAGCTCCCAGGCACAAAGTCATTGGTGTCACTAACCCCATGTTCTATTGATAAAATAACAGACACTCACCAGCATTAGGTAACTTCCCAAAGTCACACAGCTAGAGGGCTACAGGACCACATTTCAAACCCAGAACTGTCCTCATAAACTCTACAATGCTCTTAACCTCTTTCAGAAATGGCCCCCTTAAGAATCCCCAATGAACGTTATAAACTCAGCCTTTGTAAAATGAGACCACTTATTATTTTTATTTACAAAAATAATATCTTAGCACAAGAGGCTTAACTTTGAGCACAGTACCTGTCTACTGCTTTCCACTTAAGAAATAAACCATAAACAGTGAGCTTATTCTTTTCTCCTACTCATTCACTTAAGTGATCTTCAGCAAGTCACGTTGCAGTGTTAATTATGGGCATGTGTAAAACGGCATAGAAAAATAAGCCTGCCCTGAGACTTTAGATTCATTTTAACCTGGAAAAAGACTAAAATGGCCATTCACTAAAGCACTGAGTTTTAAAAAGGAATCAGCATGAAGCACAATTAATGGTGGTAGTGTCTCCTTTCTGTAACTTTAGGAGAAGACCATCGGTGCATTCTCTTGGAATTGCAATTTATTGGCATTACAAACTCTAGCATTACATTACCCAGAAGAGTAGCACTTTCTCATCAAGTCTGTTTCCAGTGTGCTGTCATGGGAATGTGCCAGGGGTGGAAGTTACACATCTGAGGTCTTTATGAACCCAATCACCACAGCAACCCAATGCTGCGACCTCGGGGAAGTAATCTTTACATTGAAAGGGTAGGAATCGGTTATTCCTCAATTCATGCCAGGCATAGTAGTCTATGGTGGTCTTGTTTTTTTGTTCACAAAACAAGTCAAATAATGGGCACCTTGTAGAAAATAAAATATTTCTGTAATTGTTTTCTCAACAGCATCCTAGTCTGAGCCATTCATTGCTGAACATAGTGGCAATCCAAAACCCAAACCAAACTCACTACTATTGAGTGGAGTTGAATTCATAGAGCCCCTATAGGACAAGGTAGAATTACCCGTGTGTATTTCTGAGTCTGTAATTGTTTACAGAAATGGAAAGCTCCATTTTCCTCCCAAGGAGCAGCTGGTGGCTTTGAACTGCTGACCTTATGGTTACTATGATGCATAATCCACAGCACTACCAGAGCTCCCTTTAGTTGGTCATAGGTTTTATTCTTCTTAGTGTCTTGACTCACCCAAGGAGTATGTCAAAGTATGGGTTGATTTAAAAGTCATAGAAAAACCAGAAAAGTACCCAAGAATATGTTTTCATTAATTCTATTCATTTACTTGAAAGTTCTGGGTCATAATGTTGTGATGCTGCAAACAAATTACTTCAGTTAAGAGACTTCAACCAAGTCAGAAAATACCTGATTTTTGTTGTTCTGGACTCCTGTCTCTCTCAACAAAGAAAGGAATCAAGTTCTACCATATTTGGCTAGGGCCAGTTCTGTTTAGCAGTTAACTTCTACTTAGGACTCTGATGCACGCTGTCAGTGAAGAGCTATTTTCATTTCATAGGCAAATGCCAAGCAACCCAGAGGTTCTCTCTGAGGCCGGAGTTCCATATCTTTTAAACTTCTTTACTTTCTAGGTTCTATCAGCTTAGCAACCCAGGTGAGCAATTCTAATTAGGACTCTCTCTAACTTCACTCTGGTGATCTTCCTTCATGCTTCATAAAGTCCACCCAGACGGCATTGATAGTCTTCAAAATGAAATGGAAAGCCTTTGAAGAAGTGGTCCAGGCTCGTCCAGCAGCTCTGATCGACACAGTCTCCTGAGAGGTCTTAGAGCCGAGAGCAGAGCAGGTCACGCACAATGAAATAGTGTGACATCCTGCAAGGGGCAATTTATGAATATAAGCACATGAATATCTTCTTACCACACGTGTATTTGAAACCCTCCAATCACTTGAGGCCATTCTAAGAGCTGAAGTGGTCAAGACGAAAACAATAAAGATGTTTTGAGCAACTAAATAGGATATGCCAGTACGAACATCATAAGTCAGAGCTTATAGGTAAAAGTCCCCTTCTAGTATTCGTCACAATTTGCTTTCAAAATAAGTCCTCGGGCTGAGCCCTGGTGGCATAGTGGTTGAGTGCAGGACTGCGGCCCACTGGCTTGGTTGTTCAAATCCAGCAGCAGCTCTCCAGCAGCAAGGCTGGGTCTCCCACTCCCACCAGAGGGCAGTAATGCCAAAACAACAATAACAACAACAAAGTCCTCCTGATTGAACCATTTGTCTAGGAATAATTAGAATACTTGCTTGCCCAAAGAGGAACCTACCTTGATCCCAAGCTATCCTGGCTGTCCTGGTGGTCGCAGGTGCACTGTGAGGGACAGGAGCAACTCGCCTCTTCCATGAGCCCCAGTAAGATGCACAGACACACGAATGCACGCATTGCTCCTTTGAGAGGCTATGTGAACAAAAGGGAAAAGCCAAATCCTAAGCACTCAGGAACTGGTGTGCCAGGAACGCACACATCCATTTCTGTAGCCGATTACACAGGATTAACTAACGGAGAGCCGCAGTGACTTAACCTTCAAGTGCAGGTTGCAGGGGATCCACTGATCTGGCCTTTGAATTTAGTTTCAACAAAGTCCTATTTTAAGGTAAAGGAAAATGAAATACGTGTCAGGAAAACTTCAGTAGACATGTAGGGAAATTGCCTATGAAATCCCTGATCTATGAATGTAATTGCCACTACACCTGGAATTTATACTTAATGTTAAAAATAGGCATCAATGCAGAAGATGTTTTAAAATTGACTGTGCTGATGATTTCCCAACTCTTTTTAATATGCTTAAACCATGAACCTGGGTGATATTTGTGAATGTATGTCAACAACATTATTTAAATTTTGTTAATGCCTTGAAAAATGCCCAAAATACTGTAGGTGATTTATATGCAGTAACATTATATATTTTGCTTTCTGCATGTGTTTTTTAAGCAGCATCCCCCAGTTTCATAAAATTTGACCTTAAAGATTGAAGTGCCTAAGGGATTTCAAATACGGTTATCAATGTTAACGTGCACTGATTGTTTATAGACATTCCAAAAGAAAAGTCAACAAAGTTGAGTCCTTAGTTGTTGTTTTGTTTTTTAAGAAAAACTCTTCACTGAAGAGTTAAAGACTAAAGATTCCAGTCAGAGCGAGTCCTAAGACTCTTCCAGTCTTCTAGTCCAAGTGCAGAGTAAAGTTTATTCCAGTGTCATTAATTTTAATAAAGACAATTGCCTTCGTTAAAGGATATATTTATTCTCATCTAGCTCTCCCAGCTGATATGGAGCAAAACCCATATCAATTGCCAATTCTTTGAGCAACACAAGATGCCTTCAGAAAGCAAAAATTTAAATTTAAAAACAAAATGATTCCCACACATCATGGAGTGATTCCAAAGGGTTTAGGTGGCAAACATATATGCCATTCAGCTTCTTCTTGTTGGGTGCCATTCAGTCGGTTCCAGCTCATAACGACACTAAGTACAACAGAAGGCAACACTGCCTCCTCCTGCACCATCTTCACAATGGCTCTTATATTTAAGCCTATTCGTGCAGCCACTGTGCCCACCCATCCTGTCGAGGGCCTTCCTCTTTTCCATGGCGCCTCTGATTTACCATGCCTGATGTCCTCCAAGGACTGGTCTCTCCTGACAACATCTTTTAAACACAAAACTCTTTAAACAGATCAATTCTATAAAAATAAGAATATGTAGAGAGGCATGATTTAGGAATGATAGAATTTGCATAAAAGCAATAGTCAGACAAGTCTGCTCATTTTAAATAAAACCCTTCATATTCTCAGATTCTGCTCATTCTTTTGCTCAGTAAATATTTGTAGCACCCCTACTTTTTGCCAAGGAGCCCTGGGGTCAGAGTGGTTATGTCTTGGGCTGCAATCCACAAGACCAGCTGTTCAAAACCACCAACCACTCCATGGTAGAAAGAAGAGGCTTTCTACTCTCCAAAGGCATTACAGTCTTGGAAACCCACAGGAGCAGGTCTATCCTGTCCTGTACGATCTCTATAACTTACTATTGACTCAATGGCAATGAGTTTGGTTTTGAGTTTTACTTTGTGTCAAACACTGAACCAGGCACCTGGTTCAAAGATGAATAACACACAGCCAGTAAACATAGGAACTCATGTCAAAAAGACAGAGTACTGAAGAAACACAAGAGAAGAATGTCAAACCCAGTCTATGTTGATCAAGAGAGACTTCCTAGGGCAGTCAGTACCTAAGCTATCTCCTATAGGATGCGTGCTGATTTCTTAGGAGAGAAAACAGGACTGTACTGATGCAAGCAGAAGGAACAGCTTAAACAAAGGAATGGAATGGAAGCCACAAACTAGAAGTGGTCTTTAGAGAACTACAAGCAGCCCTGGTTACATGTATATAAGATTAGAAGCAAAAAGCTTTGTTTTGTCTTGTTTTGTTATTAAAAAAAAAAAACAACATGAGGGGATAGAGGATAAAACTGGAGACCAGGAAAGAACAAGGTCTGGAAGGAAGAATCTTACTTATGCTAATACAGAGCTTGTTCTGAATTTGTAGGCCACAGGATGCAAGCAAGTGAGGCCACACTATCATTGCTCATGGAATTCTCTAGCAGTGGATGGAGGGATCAGAAGTCAGCAGACTGCAGCTTTTGAGCCCTATTTGGCTCTTTCAGTAAGTACATGTGGCTGTGAAGTAAAAATGGACAATGAAAATCAACTATCACACCTTCATTTAGAGGATATTCAGAGAATGGTGATTTCCTTTGTTCGCCAATACATATTTTTGGCTCTCAGATTATTTTTAGATTGTTGTGATGGACAGGATTGGCTCTTTCCTCCAAAAGAGTGCCTACCCCAGGCCTAGATAAGGCAAAGACAAAAGAGAAGGCGACTTCCATGAGCCTCGCTCGGCAGTTATGGTCTAGATGAATGCCAACTTGGTCTCAACCAGGACAAGCAGAGAAGGGCTAGAATAAGTTAGGATGTGCTAGTAAAAATGCTCCAGGAGACAACTTGGAAATAAAAATGCTTTTATTACATGGAGGAATAAAGATGGAATCCACACATCCACTCAAGGTCTAAGCAATATTTATTGAGTTCCTAGTATGTGCCAGGTTAAACGGGTCTAGGTGCTGGAGATAAATCAAAAGACAAAAACAGACCAAAATTCACATTCTCATGGAGATCAAAGCTAGTGTCAAATACATGGACCTGCGTGTGCAGAAAATGGTTACTGGAAAGTGCAGAACATCTGACAATCTGTACCATGATTCTGTTACTCTATACTAGACATAAGAGCATTGATTGACATAAATAATTTAAAAGCAATTTGTGTTCCATGGCCAGTGATCATTTTGGCTAAATGATGTTTAAGTTGATAGTGACAAAATATTTAAGATTTTAAAATACAAAGTTTTTTTCTACTTTGGAATATCCAAAAACTCATTACAGTAATGACTCATTACTAAATATTATGGTACTAATTATTATTGTGATTAATCTATCCTCATGTTAAATTAGCAGCGCTTTCTCTTCTAGAATCTCAGTAGCTAGAAAGCCCATCAAGTTAGCAAGCCATCCGTGAGATGAAATGTGTGTTGACATCGTGCAGAAAGCAGAAGTCTCAGTCTTTGCAACCAAGTGCAACCAAGTCTGTCAGAAGTTGAGTAACAAGCTTACATATGGTGAGACAGAGCAACGTACCCTACATATCCATGGCACAAACAGAACTGCGTGAGGAAATTCCAATCCTATAGGACATTCCTGTTTGCCAACATGGGCTTGACATGCACCACATGTAATATAGCACAAAGATATCACCGAAAAATAATAAGGAAATAAAGTATTTCAATCATGCATGATTCTCTCTTATTTCAGATTCTTCCAGAAGCTGATAGGTTTTGAGATACATTCATTGGCAAAATACTCGTCACATGCATTGCTTGCTGAGGCTGGCATTGGAGCATGGCAAATATTGACTTCCGGAACCTATGACAAAGAAGGGGAAATCACAGTGATTTGGAACTCTTCATACCTTTCCAAAGAGGCATATCACTAAAGATGTGACAGGCATTCAGAGAGTATTAAGTTGGACACTGAATAAGGAAGACAAAGAAGAATTAAGCACTTCAATTATAATGCTGGTGAAGACTATTGGAAATGCCATTGTGGCGGTCATGTGTTTATGTTAATTTCATGATTGAGATGTAGGGGTGGAGTCTAGCATGTTAATCTGAAGATAGCCATTGAGTAGCCAATGAGGCATGACTTTCTCCTGAGACTTCTGGGAAATCTCACGATATTTCCCTGATGGAGAAGAGAAGCTATCTCCCCAGTTGTTGGGAGTTAGTCTCCGAGACAACAAAGTATGGACAAGATAAGATGGCAGCGTCCGAGGAGCTGAAGGAGCCAGAGGAGAAGCTACACAGCCTTACCCTGATGGAACCAGACCTCTGAAGCTGAAGAAGCCACATGGAGACCCCTGCCAGTGCTGAGTTGCTTCTACCACCACTGGATGCTATTGATGAACCCTGAGCCCTAGAAGCGAGGAGCCATGGGGAGATCCCTGCCGGCACCAGGACTCTGTACCTACTGGCCTATGACTTTGTGAGTCAGAAGGAGACATTATAGACTGGTCTCGTACATATGAGCTAATATCTGAC
Source organism: Nesogale talazaci (assembly GCA_004026705.1). Classification (NCBI taxonomy): domain Eukaryota; kingdom Metazoa; phylum Chordata; class Mammalia; order Afrosoricida; family Tenrecidae; genus Nesogale; species Nesogale talazaci. The sequence goes on along the minus strand of PVJH01020305.1, from coordinate 12,554 downwards.
TTGTGACTTTGAACTGGACTGGGTTGGGATACTTTCTCAATGGTCCATTCCTCTTATATAGAAACCATTCCTCTATATCTATATGCATGTTTATGATTTGTTTCTCTAGTCTCCTGGACTAACACAACCATGGATGACCAAAAGAACAAACAAATCTGGCTTGGGTGAAGTATAACCAGCATGCTCCTTAGAAACAAGGATAGCGAGACTTCACCTCCTGTACTTTAGACATGCTATCAGGAAATACCAGTCCGTGGAAAAGGACATCGTGCTCAGTACAGGAGAGGAGCAGTCAAAAATGAGGACAACCCTTGACAAGAAGAATCAAGACAGTGGCTTGAGCCTAAGAACAATTGTGAGGCTGTTGCAGGAGAAGGCAGTGTTTCATTCACTCATACAGGGGGTTGCTATGGCAGCTAAGAAGGCAATAAGTAAGCAGCCCTGGGGGCACAGTGGCTAAGCTTGGATGCCAGTCGTAGTTTGTCCAGCAACCACTTCGTGGGGGTAGCTTTGCTTTGCCCTACAGGGTTGTGGTGACTCAGAATTCATCTCAGAGGCTCTGGGTTTGCATTTTTGTTAAGACAATTCCAAGCCAACCTCACTGCTAGTGAGTCAAGGCCAGCTTATAGCAACCCAGGAGTTCAGGTAGAACTGCCCTTGTGAGTTCCCAAGATGGAACTATTTACGGGAGTGAAAAAGCCCCATCTTTCTCCCAAGGAGTAACAGATGGTTTCCAACAGCCCACCTGGCGGATGTACAAATTGCATCCGCAAATGCAACATTTTTAATAAAATTAAGAGGAAAAAAATGCATTCAAGTCTGAATTTTAAAAATACCACTACTACCAATATTGGAACTACAAAATCAATTTCCACCTCCAGTTTTGACGTCTTCATTAGATTGAGAGCCCTTTCTTCCGAGGCAGCTCGGGATAGATTGAATCGCCCACCTTTTCCTTAGTAGTTGAGTGCTTTACTTACCTGCACCACCCTGGACTCTACTGAAGTTTATCACTTCTACTGAAGTTTAAGGTAAATGCTATGTCCAAAGGTCAGTTCCACTGTTTACAAACATTGAAGTCTTTTGAACAATAATTGAATAATTATGTGCATTTAAATGCCACTTCTAATGTCAATAGCAATCTGGTTTGGTTGTTGTTCCTTTAATCATTTAATCAGGGGGCTCGTACAACTCTTATCACAATCCATCCATCCATCCATCCGTTGTGTCAAGCACATTTGTACATTTGTTGCCATCATCATTCGCAAAACATTTTCTTTCTACTTGAGCCCTTAGGATCAGCTCCTCATTTTTCCCTCCACCTCTCCTCCCTAACAAACACTTGATAATTTATAAATTATTATTATTGTGTCATAACTTACACTGTCCAGTGTCTCCCTTCACCTACTTTTCTGTTGTCTGTCCCATGAGGAGCGGATTATACGTAGATCCTTATGATCAGTTCCCCCTTTCTACACCACCTACCCTCCACCCTCCCAGTATCACCACTCTTCTATCTGTATGAGTGTACATCCTCTGTCTAGTCAGATTTGTGAGGTAGAATTGGGATCATGATAGTGGGTGGGAGGGGGAAGAGGGGAGGGGTAGAACCATTAAAGAACGAGAAGAAAGTTACATGTTTTATTGTTACTATACTACACTCTGACTGGCTCATCTTCTCCCCATGTCCCTTGTACAAGAGGAAATCCAGTTGCCTGTGGATGGGCTTTGGGGCCCTATTCCATACTCCCCCTCACTCACAATAATAAGATTTTTTGTTCTTTGATGCCTGATACCTGATCCCTTCAACACCTCATGATCATACAGGCTGGTGGATTTTGTTGCTTCTCAGCTAGATGATCGCTTGTTTATCTTCAAGCCTTTAAGACCCCAGACACTATATCTTTTGATAGCCAGGCACCATCAGCTTTCTTCACCACATTTGCTGATGCACCCATTTTGTCTTCAGAGATCATGTTGGGAAGGTGAATTCTTTTATATATTTATTTTTAAAATAATTTTATTGGGGGCTCTTATAGCTCTTACAACATTCAATACATCATTTGTATCCAGCAATATTTGTACACATGTTGCCATATTCATTTCCAAATATTTTCTACTTGAGCATTTCATATAAGCTCGCCTTTCCCCCTCCCTTTTTTAATGAATCACTTTACTGGGGACGCATACACCTCCCCTCACGATCCATATATACATCAGTTGTATGCAGGCCACATTTGCACACTTGTTGCCATCATCACTCTCAAACTATCTTCCCTCCACTTAGCCCTCCAGTACCAACTCCCCATATTTCCCTATCCCTCCCCTTCCCCTATGAACTCTTAATAATTTACAAACTGTCTCATATCGTATACAGGGCATTGGGAGTGCTTAACTAATAGGACTTAGCTCTTGGATTGTCCACCGTCATCTCTGTCACCCTGTCACAGAACTAGAGGAGGTGGCATTTCAGATTCTAGAAGGTACCACAGTTCTTCATTGCATGACACAAATATCCTTCTTACTGACATTCATTTGATGTCAATTCCTATTGCTTCTATAATATCTGAAACACCACTCATTGTCTTTGAACATTCATGTATCATTGTTTAATTTGGGAGTATTTTAGGGATTACTTACTTTTTATTAGCAATCACATAAATACAGGGATTGTAGAATGTAGAGGACTTTGCAAACAGTGGTGCTATGATGGCCATAGAGGGTGGAATCTTCTTCGAGTCACCAAAGGATGCCCATAAGCACACAATGGAATAAGGGGACCAAGCCACCAGGAACATTAATATCATTATCACAGACATCTGAAAGAGAAGTAAATATTTGCCAAAATCAATATCTAAATTGATAGGGGGAAACTACATAGAGTGGGATTTGAATATGTCAGGGTGTGAAGGAACTAACTAAGTGTTTTCCTCACTGTATTTCACTCTGATGCATAGCCACCTGTGACAAGATGCTCTTGTGTAGGGGGAAAGAGTGATGGAATCCCCAGAAAATGTAAAAAATAGACTTTGGAGACAGCGTGGTATCCCATTACATTTGACTGGAAAACACTTTTAAAGGCCAACAAACAGACCTTGGAGTATTTATAGGATTTTCCATTTTTGTCAGTGATTTTCTTTATCTTACTGTTAGGCTGTCTTGTTGTTGTTTTGTTGATATTAACTTCCTTTGTTGCTTTATTTGGCTTTGCCTGGTTTTTGCACTTGTTAATGTATCTGTATGTCTATCTAGATAAGATAGGTGGGATAAATAATTCAGAGATAAAAAGAATGGGGCAAATGGTTCTGGGGTGAAATGGGACAAGGGGAGGTGGGAGAAAGGAAGGGTGGTGAGAATCAACCCAGGGACAAGGGAACAACAAGTGAACTAAAATCAATGGAAGGAAGGTTGTAGGATGCCTACTGGAGCTTAATCAAGGGTAATGTAACAGTAAGGAATTATTAAACCTGAATGAAGGCCAAACACGATGGTGGGACAAGAGAAAAGTAAAAGGAAATAGAGAAAAGAACCAAGAGGCAAAGGATATTTTTGGAAGTCTAAATACAGGCATATAGATATGTAAATATACTTATATATAATGATATGGAAATAGATCTATGTACTTATATTTATAGCTAAGCATTAAGGTAACAGATGGATATTTGCCCTTGAATTGTGCATTCCCTCAACACAAGAACACTTTGTTCTAACAATCTGGTATTCTGTAATGCTCACCTTCCAAACACAATTGCTGAAGACAAAATGGTACAAAAGTAAATGTGGTGAAGAAAGCTGATGGTGCCCAGCTATCAAAAGATATAATATCTGGGGTCTTAATGACTTGAAAATAAACAAGCAGCAGCCATCTAGCTGAGAAACAACAAAGTCCACATGGAAGACGCACACCAGCCTGTGTGATCATGAGATGTTGAAGGGATCAGGTATCAAGAATCTAAGACCCAGAACAAAACCATATCCAACGTGAATGGGGGATAGGGGCATGGAGTGGAGACTCCATGCTCTTGTGTATACAATTGGACACCCCCTCACAGAGGAGTCACAGGGAAGAGATTAGCCAGTCAGGGAGCAGTATAGCACAGATAAAACACACAACTTTCCTCTAGTTCTTTGATGCTTTTTTTCACCCCACTTTCATGACCTCAATTCTACCTTATAAATAGTATTGGACTAGAGTGTTCACACTGCTACAGATAAGAGCCTGAAACACAGGGAATCCAAAATAGATAAACCCCTCAGGGACAACAAGGAGAGTAGATACCAGGAGGATTAACGGAGGGTGGAAGCAGAAAGGTGGAAATCTATCACAAGAATCAACCTAGAACCCCCTCCTCGGGGGATGAATAATGGAAAAGTGGGTGACAGGTGATGGAGAACAATGTAAGATATGGAAATAATAATCTATAACTTATTAAACATTCCTGAGGGAGGCTAGGTGAGAGAGGGAGGGGGAAGAAATGGGAAGCTAATATCAAGGGCTCAACTGGGAAGAGAATGCTTTGAAAATGATAATGACAGGGGCTGAGCCCCGGTGGCGTAGTGGTTGTGCGCGGGACTGCGGCCCACTGGGATGGAGGTTCAATTCCAGCAGTGGGGCCGGGCCTCCTACTCCCACCACCGGAGAGCAGTGATTGCCCCCCCCCCAAAAAAAAAAGAAAATGATAATGATAATGACAGTATTTGTATAAATGTGCTTGAGACACTGGATGAATGTATGGATTGTGATAAAATATATAAAAGCCCCCAATAAAAGTATTTAAAAAGAAAAAAGCGCTTGTGTAATGAAAATATCGATTAACATATTACATTGCTTTTTTGAGGACATTGCACAAATTTACAAACTATCTCCTTTGTTTTGGAAGGTCAAGGGAGAATACAAAAGCTGGCTTTAATGAAAAGCACATGAAAATCCATTTCTTATCATTGTGCGGGGACTACTAGCATGACTGTCACTTAATTGATATACAGTGCAGGCAATCAGATGCAATCTTAGGTGTCAAACGCATGCGTAAACAACTGCATTGAGTGTAGCAAAACTGACAAACTAAGTTATCACCAATTTTTAGACCTTGGATTTTTTTTCTCTTAAATGTAAGACAGGGTATTAAAATGAGTGGGGAAAGAAGACCAAAATGTATCACTTTCATATAGAATGGGAGATTTTAACACTACAAACCGAAATTCAGCTGAAGTCCAGAGTGCATGAATAGTTCTGGAACAGTTCTGGAACTTACTCACAGAGGGAAAGTACCCAAACATGAGAAAATGTGCTGCTACCTCCTTGGGTGCATTTATGTGAGTCAGCCTTTTCCCACATAAAAATCACTCAGTCCAAGTACTGTTCCACAATGACTGATGATCATTTGGAAGTGTGCTTGAGGCTGGCTGTCAGCAGCTACCGTCCGGACTGTATATCCGTGGTTCATTCCATTCAGTGCAAGTCATCAGAATAAACTCAGGTCATGACACAAAATGCATGTAGTCAATTGTGTTGTGCTGTGCAATATGAACTCATGTGGTTATGCAAGGTACAAAAACATACGTTGTACATAGAAAGAAATCTCAATGCATTTAGGAATGAATGTAACAAATAAAAATATATGTTTAGCATTTTGTAGGTCGTAGATCATTTTGACTTGATCGTTTTCTAAGTAGTTCACATGCTGAACAAGTGTGAGCCCCACTGGGCTAGCAGATATTTAAAAAGGCAAACTTGGGACTAGAGGCCATCAAGTTCCTCTGGATGCTGAAACACTGTCATGAAAATAAAGACCCTGCAGGATGCCCCCCAGTAAGACTGGTAACCAGATATATAACTCCCAAACAGGGGTAAGAAAGAACCTTCACTTTGGAAAGTGACAGACCCAGAAGAAAAAGCCACTGAGAGAGTGAGTACAGTGCAAAACCCTTCAGAAGTCTTTGAAAATCATTCTTACCTAGAATACAGGGTCAATGAATTGACTGCCAGAGCTGAGAGAAAAATTAAGCTCTCTTCAGCCACACAGCGTCTTCATTTTTACCTGCCTAGCAAGCCTCTCAGAAATCCACTAAAGAAGAAGTCTAACAGAGAAGCCCACCCACTGCCTTTGAGTTGATTCCAACGCAGAGCGATGTGTTAGGGTGTGAGGAGACTACAAGTTGTGACAGGAGACATCAGCGTCATCTTTAAGACCACCGACTTTGTGCTTAGAAGGTGCTCCACCAAATCCGAGGGAGAGTGTCAAAAAAAAAAAAAAAAGGAGGGAGTGGGCTAATATACAGGCCAGGAAACAGTCCATGGACCTTCATTCAACTATTTTGTATTTGAACCCATTTGGTGGTGCTGTGGAAGACTGGTCTGGTGATCTGCCTCTATAAAGATTACTACAGAAAGTCTATGGAGCAGTTCACTCTGCAGTACCTGGGGTTTCTGGGAGCCAGAACCCATTACCTGGCAATGGGTTTGGGATTTGTGGTTCATTTGTATGTCTGTTTCCTTTCAAATGGTTTTGTTGATCACTGAAGGAATGACTATGGATGAGGACTATCTGGGCAGCATCTCGAGAGTGCAGCCCATGGAAAGAGACCAGGAGGGGCAGCTCCAAGAAAGGCATAGTAGAAGTCTATTTTCTGTTGTGTTTGGACATACTGAGAAGATAATCTTGAGATTAATTAGTAACCAGCACATAAAACAGTAGGCAAACAAAACTAGAGCCAAAAAGGCAGGTGCAAGAGGCAGAATTAAGTATTAACTCCAAAGGGAGGGAAAAGATGTGTTTGGAAAAAAAAAAAGAAGCGTAAAATTGAAAGGGAGAGAGTTGTAAGCCCTAGGTATATGAATAGAGTTTGAATGCACACTTTACCATAAATCCTAACCTGAGCATAATCAGTTCTTGTGATACAGCCCTGCTCAACATTTATCCATGTTAATGGACCACTAAAGGTATGAGTGTTAAAGCAAAGTACAGTGAAGAAATCAGATGCTGCTGTCTCTTTGAAAGAACAGGCTTAAAAGAAACAGCCATCTAATCGAGGTGTTAGCGAGGTCCACCCAAGGAAAGCACACCAGCTTGTGTAAGCCAAGGATTGTAAATAACAAAATACAAGACCAGAGGACAGAATAGTGCCTGAGTTTAAATTCTGAGTATGCTGTTTGCTGATGGTTATTAGTGACAGTGAAAGTCCAAAATCCACTTGTAGAGTCTCTAGGTGGATTAAACCTCCTGTGAAGCCCCTCTGACCACTGACCAGGATGCGAACAGCACTGTCTTTGACAATGTTCAGAAGTCGCTAGCATTTGACAATGCTTCAATGCTCTTCACAAGGTTTTCAACGTCTGCTTTCTGCAAAGTGGGCAGCTGATTCCTTGTTCCTAGTCTGTTCTGAGTCCAGAAACTCTACTGAAACCTGATCACTTTGGGGGGCTCTGCTGGCATTTGAAATACCAGGGACATAGGCCCCAGTATCACAGCAACACACATCACCAAAACCAGGTCAGAGGCCGACTGTGGAATCCTTCATCATTCACTCACTTGTAAGTTCAGATTGAAGCTGATGAAAATTAAAACAAATCCACAAGAATTGAAAAACGACCTTGAATCTCAATTGAAAGGACAGGAATCTGAACACAGATTTGGTGCATGGGGAGGCCATTAAAAACATCACTCACTTAGATGGTTAAAGATCATTAAACAGATAGAAAAGAATGAAAATATCAAGGTGGATGTCAGAAGAGACTGTGAAACTCGCTCTTAATTTTCAAGTAGCCGAGGCACATAGAAGAAATTATGAAGTCAAAAGCTGAACAGACAACTTCCAAAGGACACCTTGAGAAGACAAAGTACAAAATCACAGTGAAATGTGCAAACACCCACTGCTAGAAAACCGAAAGGGAAGAACACACTCAATATATCTTCAACTGGGAGAACTCAAGAAAAAAACTCAAGTCGCAAGCTGCAAAGTTGAAAGATTCTATGAAGGAAGCAGGAACCATGTAAAGAAAATGGTAAGAACAGCGTCACTATGCCAAAAAAAAAGAACTGGTGACCATTCAGCCATTTCAAGAGGTAGCATAAACACAATTGTGCTGAAGGAAGAAGCTCACGCTGCACAAAAAGCATCGGGCACAACCAAGGCTTTAAGAATCAAGTGACTGCCAATCGAAATGTTTCAACAAGCTGGCGAAGCACTAGAAGTACTCATTCATCTAGGCCAGAAAATTTGGAGGACAGCTCCTTGGCCAACCGACTGGAAGAGATTAGATTTTCACCCATTCCAAAGAAAAATGACTCAGCAGATGCTCCAATTATTGAAAGGCGTTGAAACCATATGCAAGTAAAATTTTGCTGAAGATCATTCAACAAAGGTTGCAGCAGTACCCTGACAGGGTTTCTGGGCAGATTCAGAAGAGGATATAGAACAAGGGATATCATGGCCGATGTGAGTTTTATCAAAGCAGAGAATACCAGAAAGTTGTTTGCTTGTATTTTATTGACCATGCCAAGACACTTTAACTGTGTAGATCATAACAAAGTACAGGTAGTCCTGGGAAGAATGGGAATCCAGAACACTTCACTGTGCTCATGGGGAACTTACACATGAATCAAGAGACAATTGCACAAGCAGGGCGAGGGATTATGGCATGGTGTAAAATCAGGAAAGGTGTGCATCAGGAAAGATTGTATCCTCTCATTATATTTATCCAAACTGAGCAAATACAAAGAAGCTGGATCACATGAAGGAGAATGTGCATCAGGGTTAGAGCAAGGGTTGCTACCAACCTGCAATACACAGATGACCAACATTGTTTGCTGAAAGCCAGGAGAACTTGTGGCACATGCTGATGAAGATCAAGAATTGTAGCCTTCAGTGTGGATTCCAGCTCCCTGAAAAGAAGACCCAACTCTTCACAACTGAACCAATAGGTAGCAGCATGATTAGTAGGGGGAAAGGTTGACAACTCAACCAATAGGTAGCAGCATAATTAGTGGGGAAAAGGTTGACGTTGTCAAGGATTTGGTCTTGCTGGGCTCCATGATCAATGTTCACGGAAGCACAGTCAAGAGATGAAAAGACTGCTGCACAAGATCTCTCTAGATTATTGAAAGCGAGGCCATTAGTTTGAGTCCTAAGGTACACCTGACCTAAACTATGACCTAAGATATGTTCAATTGCCTCATCTGCTTGTGAAAGTTGGGCATTGAATAAGGAAAACCAGAGCAGAATTGATGCAGCTGCGTTGTGGTGCTGAGAAAAAATATTGACAGTATTCTGGACTGCTAAAAGGATAAACAAATCTGAGATGGAAGAAAAGCCGGTGGGCTCCTTCTAGGCAAGGGCGGTGAGATTTTTGTCTCATGTAGTTTGGGCATGTCAGCAGGAGAGACCAGTCCCTGGAGATGGATATTATGCAAGGACAGCAAAAGAGGAGACCCTCAAGAGATGGATTGACACGGTGGCCACAAATGGGTTTAAACATAAGAACAATTGTGAGATGGCTCAGGACCAGACAGTATTTCATCCTGTTGTGCTTCGGGTCCCTAAGGGTTGGCCTCTAAAGACAGCAGAATACATTCAGAACGTGTATTGATGCAGATATGTCGTCACTGTTAAGGACCATAAAGTTGGTTCTGACAACAAAAATAAACACTACCCAGACCTGCATCATCCTCACCCTCATTCTTATGTTTGAGTCCATTGTTGTAGCCACAGTGTCCATCCACCTTGCCGACAACGTTCCTTTTTAGTTGTCCTTCTCCTTTACCAAGCACAATGCCCAGAGTTTGTGAGCAAAATCTCACCTTCTTTCCCTCTACAGTGCATTCAGCTGGATATAAAGTTATTAAAATGATCGCCTTATCATTTGTTTTCCCTTTTGACTCATTTTAAATTTTCCCTAGTTTTTACTATTCTCTGCTTTGTTTTGGATTGCGGTTTCCTAGGGTTTTGGGTGCTGTTGCTACTGTTGCTGTTGTTCGATTGGTATGATTTTCTTGAAATGAAATCCAGGGTGGGTAAATCTAGGGGGACAGTAACTAGATTAATAATTTCTTAAGGTTTTAGCAGGGGAATTTGAGGGAATTTATCAATGGGGAGTGAATAATAGTAATGAGTAAAACAATAAGGGCTGAGCCCCAGTGGTGTAGTGGGCGGGACTGCGGCCCACTGGGACGGAGGTTCAATTCCAGCAGTGGGGCTGGGCCTCCTGCTCCTACCCCCGGAGAGCAGTGATGCCCCCCCCCAAAAAAAATGAGTAAAAGAATAAGCAAAATGTTATAAAATAGATTGTGATAATGATTGCACAACTTTTTAACATATATAAAATATTTGTGCTAATAGTGTTAAAAAATTTTTTTAAATCTTAATTCAATAGTATGAGATCAAAGTGTGAGCTTTTTTATGTGGAAAGATTTTTAATCACTACTTTAAACTTCTTCCACATCTATGTAGTCTTTACATTTCTTCTAAAATCAATTTTACTTATTTGTAACATTCAGAAAAAAAATTTCATTTCATGTAAATTGTCAAACTTTTTCAAACAAGGTTTGCAACAATATATTTCTAAAAACATTTTCATTCTTAAGAAAAATATGAGGGCTGAGCCCTGGTGGCGTAAGTGGTTGAGTGCGGGACTGTGGCCGGCAGGCTTGACAGTTCAAGCCCAGCGGCGGCTCTCAGGAGTAGCGCTGGGTGACGCCAACGACCACCAGGGGCAGTGATGCCCCAAAAAAAAGAAAAAAAGAAAAATATGAAGAAGTGTGAATCATTCATTACGTCCTATAGAAATCTGCAGAAAATAAAATTTCAATAGTCAAAATAATATATAGACTCTCCATCCAATCATAAAATGTTATCATGTGAGTGACAGAATGAAGAGAAAGAAAAATCAGAAGAGAAAGAAGGGAAGCGCCCTGATAAAAGAAATAAATCCTCATCTTCCATAGTAGAAAAAAATTATTTTTAATCCAAAAGAGACACTAAACATATCATTTAGAAATGTGGCAAATACCAAAATGGGGAGAGGGCCTCTTTCACTACATGTGTGCAAGAACCTGAGCACGAACACCGTTTGATGAAAGACTTAGCCGTCTTACCCTTGTTACAGCTAACTGATCCGACCAGTCTCTGTGGAGGGTCTCAGCACCATTGTTCACAGGGTGACGTTTGATGGTTTGAGAGATGTGGTAATAGCAATACAACATCACTGCCAAGGGCACAACAAAATTTATCCCAACAACCGTCATCGTGTAGGAAACAAAAGATCTGAAGATAAGAAAACGCAATTAGAACTACTTATTTTACATCCTAAAAGCAGGTTGAGGAACGGTACAATCATTAGAAACAATATTGGCACTGCCCTGTGAGGTCCACGTCAAAGAGCAAATTGGAGCTTCTGTCAAAATGAAAAGCTCATTGAAGAAACTAAATAACCCAGGGAGAAGCCATCCTTGAGAAGGAGTTCCCAAAGATCTGCATCAAAGGAAAATTTTCATGAAGCTTGAATGCAAAGGATCAAGGAACTTAGAAGAAAATTCTGATTGGTTGACATTTTGAAAACCATGCTTTAGCAGACACGAGACAATGGGGTTTTTTTTATTAATTATTGCCATCGAGTCGATGTGGATTCATAAAAACCCTATAAAGTCAGGCTAGAATTTCTGAGTCTCTGAGACTAAATGTTATGGTCGAGAACCCTATCCTCTCCTGAGGAGCGGCTGGTGGTTTTGAACCACTGGCCTTGTGCTTAGCAGCCTGATGCATAACAATGGTGAGACCCTCTATAGGCTTATTCTATAGATATTTCAAGGGTGAGTCTTGACCCTTATGTGTTCTTACTGGATCAGACTGTGACAGAAAACACAGGAAGAGAGGAGGGTCCCTGTAGATTTTCTAACATCCGCTGCCTGGCTGACTTTTCTAAGTCTGCTCAGAAGGGTATTTTTTTGTTTGTTTTGTTTTGTTCTTGTGGCATCACTGCCCTGGTGGGAGTAAGAAACCCAGCCTTGTTCCTTGAGAGCTGCTGCTAGGTTTGAACCGCCAACCCTGTGGGCCACAGTCCCACATACAACCACTACGCCACCAGGGTTCAGCCCAGAAGGTTTTAAATAAAGAGGTCTAACCTGCATCCTGGGCAGAAGCCTACCCTTATGCCACATCTTTTGAGTTTTGCCACATGGTTCAGGAGGCATACATGGCTTTTACTCATTTAGACCAGGCACTGGCAAATCCTACTCCCAAACCAAACCCAGTCTATCTACCACTTGTCCTTGTAAGTGAAGGTTTATTGGAACACAGTCAAACACATACTGTGTATAGCTGGTATGGTTGGTGGACTTAAAGAGTTATGCCAAAGGCTGTATGACCTCTAAAGCCTAAAAGATCCAGCCATTAGCATTCTTTCCAGAAAGAGTCCTGGAATTTAGATCTAGAATTTTCTGCTTGCTTTTCAGAGTAACCTCATTTTTCTTTAACACATTGCAGTATCCTTTTCTTCGCAGGAAACCCAGAAGAGCATCAGAAGGCAATAGCTTGCAGGGACCACTATGGCAGTGTGATTC
>PVJH01020304.1:0-40955 GCA_004026705.1 Nesogale talazaci | reverse complement strand
TGAATTTTGAGAAAGCATCCCATTCCAGACCTCTTCCTTGTGTTATTTGGGACTCCGATTTAGAAAGGTAAACTGGATGGACCACATCAGCTCTAGTTTCTTAGATATGACCTTACACTATATTTTCAGTTTTTAAATTACAGTGATTTCTTAATTTATCATCCTAGTTATAAGTACAAGAAAAATTCAGACCCAGAAAAAAGGAAGGGAATGTTTCAAAAAGATTAGTTATTAAAGGATGTGGCAGTAATGTGCTTATGTTAATTTCATGATTGAGATGTAGGGATGGAGTTTAGCCTATTAATCTGGAGGTAACCATTGAGTAGCCAATGAGGCTTCTGTGTGGGCATGGCTTTCTCCAGATACGTCTGGGAAATCTCGTGATATTTCCCTCGTAAACATGAGAAGCTATCTCCCCAGTTGTTGGGAGTTAGTCTCAGAGATTATTAATCACGGAAAAGACAAGAGGAACAGCATCTGAGGAGCCGGAGAAGCCACACAGCTTTGCCTTGATGGAGCCAGACCTCTGAAGCTGGAGAGGCCAAGTGGGGACCCTTGTCTGATGAATTGCTTCTGCCACCACTGGATGCTGTTGATGAACCTTGAGCCCTGGGAGCGAGGAGCCATGGGGAGACCCCTGCCAGCACCAGGATTCTGCACCCACTAACCTGTGATTTCGTGCATCAGAAGGAGACTTTATAGACTGATATCAGGCATAAGGGCTAATATCAGACATATGACTTTGTACTGGACTGGATTGGGATGCTTTCTTAATGTCTTATTTCTTTTATATATAAATATTTTCCTTATATCCATATGCGTGTCTATAAATTTGTTCCATTAGTCTACCTGGAATAAGACAAAGGACTTTCAAAGGAATTTTTAAAATATGGGGTCCATAATGACTTGTCAGTTACACATTGCTTTGATGATTATATGGTCAATGGTTCAAACCCACCAGTCACTCTGCAGCCTTGATAGATTTAAAGATTTGGACATTCAAAGGAGTGGCTATTCTCTGTCCTTTAAGGTCACAATGAGTTAGAACTGATTAATTGGCAACGGATTTTTCTCTTTGGTATGTCTACTCAATGTAGACAGACACTATAAACCAGATACTGCAAAGCCAGACATAACTTGACAAAAGTGAAAAATAAAAAAAGCAATGTGAAAAACACATATATGGAAGGCATTAGAGCAATTTAAATATTTGAAAATGTGTGATTTCACAGGAAATATATATGTATATATATATTTAGATTTCAGAAAATTTTATTTTGAAATATTAAAATCAAGAGAACACCATAAAGCCCAAATACTGATCTTGCAGTGTCAACAGTGTACAATTCATGGCCACTTATTTTTCCCAGTATTTGTTCAAAGAAAATCTCCGATATTCTATGTGTTTATCCATAGATCTATTTAAACAGGCACTTGGCAGAGTATATCTTAAGATATGTCATTGTAGAGTAGCATGGCTGTGGCAATGACTCTCCTTCACAAACACGAAATTCAACAGTCAAACTCCATACCAACAAGTTGACTCGGATTCAGCGATGCCGTGGGACAGATGGGGTAGGACCACCCCTGTGGATTTCTGAGACAGTCACTCTTGATGAAAGCAGAAAACCTGGCATCTCTCCAAGAGAGCAGTTGGGGGGTTCCAACCACTACCTGGAGGCCAGCAGCCCATTTTGTAACCACCATCCACCCACTTCTCCTCGACTGGATCATACTGGCCACACTAGACTCAAGGACCTTACAGTGAAGAGCTTAGTGTTAGGAAATATGTAAGTCTTGTGGTGCTGGAGAATATGGAAAATGTCATGAAAACTGCCAAAAGAACAAATACATGTCTTGGAAGAAATTTGACCAGAATGCCACTTCGAGGCAAGGATGGCATGACTTCATCTTTCATGCTTTGGATATGTTGTTAGGAACGGCTAGTCCCTGGAAAAGGACGTCATGCTTGGTAAAGTAGGGGGGCACCGAGATAGGTTAACACACTGGCTACACTCCTGGACTCCCACAGCCGGGAGGAGAGTGGCTTCCATCTAGGCAGTGTTTTGTTCCATAGGACAAACAGTTGCTATGGGTGTGAACCAAATCAAAGGTACTTGACAACAACACCACTGTTAACGAACCATTCATCGTATGTACCTTGATTAACAAGAACAATGCTGTACTTCTTACTCTCGAGACCTCTTTGCTTGCATCCACTGCTCTGTTTGTCAGCCCATCTCTCACCTCTCTCTTCAGTGACAGCAATGCGATTCCTTTCTCTTGGGGAAGAGAAATCTATGGCTTGTTACTTTTTCCAAAGCCACTGCCAGTGGCATCTTTCTAGTGAACTACACCAAGAGCCAGGAGGTCTTTCTCTATCGGTGATCACAACTCTTCTTCCCAGGCTAGCCCCCACCCCCTCTACCACCTTACACTCATTCCCAGTGTGAACTTGACGAAATCAGTCATCTTTCCCGTCTCCAAATCAGTCTGAATGATCTCCTGCATGAGTCACCAGGTGAGGGAATCATTTTGTGCCCACAAAGATCTTTTTTCTTTGCACTTTTTTTTCTTTTCTAGTGCACTACGATGAACAGCAAAGGTACCCATGGTGTCATAGGTCAAATGGAAATGCTCTCTGGTTTTGTCCATGCTGGTGACATCCATAAAACACACACACACACACACACACATATATATATACACATATATAGAGAGAGAGATAAATGTTTTCTTCAATTTTGCAATAAACATTTCACAACATATTTTCATATTCAGACGTCAATGGATAAGTCATGGCAAATGATTCCAAGGTGAAGTTGGCGTCCAACTTCCTTATAAAATTTCTAACTTTTCTTTTAAGAGTCTCTGTGCACAGGTGGAGAATTGTTTCAACTTAAAACAATACTGGAACATTTTCATAAAATTATTTGAACTCTGGCAGAGCCACTTTGGGTTTTAGGACTTTGGGATCGATGTATTAAATCAAACTCACTACCAGTCATTCAGGTATGACTCATCATGACCTTAAGAGCCTGAGGGGATTTTCTCCTATGGGTTTCTGAAACTGCAAATATTTATGTTAACCAAAATGGTCATCTCTTTCTTGCAGAGGTGCTGATGGGCTCCAAGAGTTAACCTTGTGATTATCAGTCAAAGACATAGCCCACTATGCTATCAGAACTCCTTATTGGAAGTACAAAAATCAATCAATACCTCATAGTCAGACAACCTGGTATGCTTCTTCCATAGTGGGCTTTCTTGCTCCTGTTGCTAAATGACCACCTGTTTATCTTCAAGCTTTTAAGACCCCAGATGCTATATCTTTTCATGGCTGGGCACCATGGAACAAATATCATAACATTGTGCGTCCACCCTCCTGATATGATCACTGAAGACAGATGGTTGTATAAGCAAACATGATGAAGAAAGCTGCTGGTGACTGGCTACCAAAAGATAATCCATGTAGGGTTTTAAAGGCTTGAAGTTAAACAACCAGTCACCTAGTGCAGAGGCAACAAAGTCCCCAAGGAAGAAGCACACCAGCTTGTGTGATCAGGAGAGGTCAAAGGGAGCTGGTATCAAGCATCGCAAGAATCACATCATTGCGGATGAGGGGTAGTGCAGTGTGGGGACCCAAGGCCCATTTGGAGCAATTGGAGATCACCTTACGGAAGGGTTGAGGGGAGGAGAAGAACAAGTCAGGGTGCAGTGAAGTAATAACTTTCCTCTAGGACTTAAAGGCTTCCTCTCCCCAACTATCATGATCCCAATTCTACTTTATAAATCCAGCTATAGTGGAAGAGGTGCATTAGTACAGATGAGAACTGGAAATACAGGGAATTCAGGAAAAATGAACCCCTCAGGTTCTGTAGTGAGAGTGGAGGTACCACAGGGTGGAGGGAAGGCAGGGTAAAAGGGGGAATTGATAACAAGTATCTGCATATAATCTCCTATGTTGAGGATAGAAAGTGGAGGAGTGGGTGAAGGGAGACATCGGACAGTGTAAAATATGACAGAATAATAATAATTTATAAATTATCAAGGGTTCATGAGTGAAGGGGTAGCGGGCAGGGAGAGGAAATGATGAAAAGCTGATGTCCAGGGGTCAAGTGGAAAGCAAATGTTTTGAGAATGACAATGGCAGCAGATGTATAAAGGTGCTTAACAGAATGTGTATATGTATATGTATATATACATGTATATGGTGATAAGCTTTGTATGAGTACACAATAAAATGATTTATCAAAATGTTCTTTTTTAAAAAGAAAAAAACCAATAAATAAATCTAACTCACTGCCATTGATCCAATACTGATGCTTGAATACCTTTTAATCAGGGTAAAATAGCCCTTGTGAGTTTCTGGAACAGTAATCCTTTACAGCAGTGAAAAGTCCCTCTTTCTCCCTTAGAATGTCTGGTGACTTTGAACTACTGACATTGTGGTTAGCAGTCCAACACATAACTACCAGGATTCTTCTACTGTATCTGCCCCACTCATAAGACAAAAAAATTGGATATTCACATTTCACAGTTTGTGGTAAAATTAAAGTGATACTTGGGGAAAATCCAAAGTTCATGTGATTAGTACTGTTGAAATATATCTTGGGTATATACCATGTAGAGTATAACTTGACTTAATACTTATCATAGTACAGCCCCTGCCACTTTAAATAAAGCGAGCTTCCATTTTCTTTATCTCAGGTGAGCTAATGTTACCTCAGAAACCGTAATTTTGTGGGGTCAAGCAG
Source organism: Nesogale talazaci (assembly GCA_004026705.1). Taxonomy (NCBI): domain Eukaryota; kingdom Metazoa; phylum Chordata; class Mammalia; order Afrosoricida; family Tenrecidae; genus Nesogale; species Nesogale talazaci. The sequence goes on along the minus strand of PVJH01020304.1, from coordinate 36,201 downwards.
CTTGAAGAGGGGTACATGGACTATGTTCTGCACCTCAAAAACTATAGGTCATTGGAAAAAGCTGGTGCCATTTCTGGAAGTAGTAGTTCAGATATACCCAGAAACAGGGCTAAGATGGCAAATTCAAATCTATACTACAAATGAAATATCAACATATGAAGCTATCACATATTTATATAACCTCCATCTATATTTATATATTTCTTAAAATGGTCTTTTCTTCTTGTTCACCCTCTCACAGAAAATGCTGCACTTTTAACTAACAGCCTAAGAAAATAGCAGTTTTTGCATACTTGACAAATCATGATCTTCTTAAGTGTTCCTTGAGTCTTGTTGTTATAATAAGGATACAATTGTTGGAATCCTTGCTTTATAAGCTTCTGTCCAATGATTCATCTATGCAGCTTATAAGGTTGTGAAGCTTTTTCATAATAAATCCTTATGTTTATCCTGTGTACTTCTAGAAAAAGAGTACACCAGTATGATCCCTATCATCAAGCTATCCTCAGAGGACCTCAGAGAGTCACTATTTTGATTTGACCTATCTTTGAAGGCAACCCAAGAAGACTAAATCCAGTATGCACAGAGGCCTCTTGTCTGTCCCATCCACTGATGGCAGAGACATATTGATATCAGATTGATTTTATTTTAATAAAAAGAACATGAATGAGTTAAATCCTAGGAGTTATATTTTTGACTTATGCACCTATACACAGCCATTATGAGTGAGAATTAATTTGATGACCCCTAAGGCACACACAAAGAAGCATTTAGAAACTTTTAAAAGACAAAACACTATACCGAAGGTCAAATTCTTTCTACACTATCCTCTAAATTGAAGTAGTTACTGGATTGAAGTTCTGAGGCAGGATATAATAAATGACTTATTGGCAGAGATCCCTCTTTCTGTCAGTTTCATTTGGTTAAATGATGAAAAAATACAATATTGTTTAAAGACTCATTTTGCTTTGGGCAGTATTGAGATATGTGAGTGCATTTTAAAACCTAATAATGATCTGTTTTTCAGTGTAGAGAATTAGAAATTGTAGCATGTCAGTCCTCTTGAGAACTTACATTGAATTCTTTATTTTATTTGACCAGTTATTTACTGCTGTACAGAAACATTTTTATTATTTGAGGTTGAAAGCATAAATAACAGAAGATTACACAAAATAATCCTTATAAAAGTGAAATAGGTACATTTGATTTTTATGCTAAGCAAATTCACATCCAAAGTTGCTCCATCTATATAAATTTAATTTGATCCTGTGTATTAACTGAATCAAAAAGGAATTGTTCTGAATATTGTCTTCAATGCTTGGTTGCTGCTAGTTGGTATTGTTATCTATGATATAATTCTGTTTGACTTTGTAAAACTTGTTATTTCAAAATACAAAAAGATGCCTTGTTTCACTTGACCTATAGGTTACATATAGGTAATCATATATTTATATATACATAGTAAATATTTATATATGCATATGAAAAACCAATCTATTCCTAAAACTAACTGGTTCTATTTTATGGTTATTTTATTGGCTACATTTAAATTTGAGGTGACTATTCCTCTGTTAATATCTCTCCTCAAGCTATTTTGTTAATCAGGATGATTTTGAAATGATGTTTTTTATAGGCATGTATATTGCTTTCCATTGGGGTGTGTGTGTGGGGGGGGTTCTCTATTCACAGATCATGATTTCTAAGACAAGTAGAAATTGAAAACAAGTCTTACCTTTTCCAATGCAAAATCCCCAGTCCTGCTAATTTCTAGTCTTCTGGTAGTCTTGGTCCATATAGAAAATAATCTCACCTTGACTCAAACTGGTGCTCTAAATGGGCTGTGGTGCAAGGAGGAAAATATCTTCTCAGTATAGCCAAAGGCAATCTAAGCTTCCATGATAAAGGTTCTAAGCAACCAGAAATTCAAATGTGTAAAGATCTGGGTATCAATGTACATGATCCTGTCCAGAAATGTAGCAGCAGTATTTTTTTCTAAAATATTTCTCTAATATCAACTGTCACTTGGAAAGGTAATTTCTCTCTTTTCTTAAGGTGTTGCCTCCTTAGGGTTTACTTGTATGTTTACAAATTTTCTTATGTCCGGGTGGTCATGGAGAACAAAATATCTAGCTTTATATGAATATGTTGGTGAAAGATTCATAGAGAAACGAAGATCTGAAGTCTATTTTAGTAGTCTACAAGAGTCTGCACTGCTACCAAAATCAGTAGCGTGATTTTAGGCATAGAGAATGCCTCACGTGGATCATGCATCCATTGAGCATGGACCACAAAAACCGAGTCATTTTCTACTCAAAAGGACCCCATAGGAGAGAGTAGAAGTGCTCCCCTGCGCTTCTGTGACTGTCACTCTTTGTGGAATCGAAAGTCTTGTCTTTCTCCAGCAAAACAGCTGGTCACAAAAACCTGTCTTCCTAGTGAATTCAGAAGACACCAGGCCACCCAGTTATATAAACATCTATAATACCAACATCAACATATCAGAGCCACGTTCGCATCATTGGAAATGAAGGGAGGTTTAGAAATACATTTTTAGCACATAGCTTACAGAAAGTAGCCCTATGCAGAGTTAGTTAAACTTATTCTTTTGCTAAGATCCAACTCTTTTTAGTCACTAGAAAAAGATATTTTCCAAATCACATGCAAATACTGATTCCAAAAGTGCTTTTTTGTGTGTTCTTAGGAGGGAGGCACCAATGTAAATGTGCAGATAGATGAGCAAAATAAATGACTAAAGGAAACAAAATCCATTGAACTTTATGTGATTGGCAGAGGGAGTTTGGCTATTGAGAAAGATATTGAAGAATAGGCCAGTAGGTAAAATTATTGCCAATAAAGAGAACAGGAAGGATTAAGTAATGCCACTAGGAGTTCAACTTCTCAGAATGTGAAGCTTTGCCTTCACATTTACATTTGCTGATAAATATGTATAGAAGTAATACAGAATATTTTCATTACTAATAGTTGTTTACACACTGGGGTAACTAGACATCTTAATTGTGTCCTGTATAATTAAAGATACTAAAAGGAACATGAACAGAGAAATACAAATTTGTTGGAACAAAAGGGTAAACCAAAGAGCTATGTGCTTGAAATGAGGAAGGACCTTGGGTGCTCCCTAGAAATGGTCAAGAAGCATTCACGATATAGGAAAATGTGGTTAGATTTACACCTAGAAGATCTGTAACTGCTGTGAAATGAATTGATTAGATGACAAGTGGGAGAATACACAGTCACTGAAGTGAACACAACAGTTCAGCCAAGAAATTAATATGGAACTAGCCAGTGATCATGAAAATGCAAATGAGGGAATAGAGCGACTTTTATTATAAAAGACTATTAAAATGTGTGTTTTTTTAAAAAATTTCAGTTTAAAAGAAAAGGAACGATTTGAAAAACATTTCATCTCCAAGGTCACGGATTGATTCCTTGTTGTGAATTGAATAATCCACGATAATTTATCTGTGCCAAATTCTTTGGTCGTCTTTGTTCCTCTACTCCTGTTATTGCTGAAGTTTGCTCTTCTGTCTCACGTTCTATAGTGTTTAATAATCCCTGCTATTTGAGAATCTTCTTCCTGTGCTCTGTCTCAAGCTGTCGTTCAGACAGACCAGGATACACTACTGAGAAATAGGTGGCAGCATCACGACGGGGGGGGGGGGGATATGAGTTGTCCCTTTACTTTTAAATGCAATTAGCCCCTACGGGCATTTTCTGTCTCCTTTTTCTCAGTTTTTCCAGTTCAAGTGCAACCCTCTGGGTTCTGAGTGGAAATGTGAGGAGCTTAAATGGCCCAGCTTCTCCAAATCTATTTTGTCCACTTTTTCCCTTGACCAAAAATGTTTCTAGACTCTTTGCTTCATCTCACATGAGTTAGGCAAATTGATTTACTAATTTGATTACAAAATAATTGTGATTACGTCAGAAGAAAGCCTTCCATTAAAAACATTATCAAGTTATTCAAAATTTTCTTTAATTTTATTTTTTACTTTATGACTAAATAGACAGCTAAAATGAACACCATGTTGGGGTTTTGTTTTAAGATATAAAAATAGAAGATCCATTCTACATTGACATCTAATTTCTATCTTTGATGCTTGAGTAGATAGATTTCTTATCTGCTTGGCATGGTATTCGTGTATTTCATTACTGAGTTATTGGAAATTGGGCTTGAGGGTTATAGAGTTAACATTGAAATGGAGTTTGATGAATTGAAAGGAATCTGAGGGTGTATGTGAAAAATTATATTTAAAATATTTCTCCTCTGTGAAAAATGCACTTATTTTCTAGAAATATCAGCTTAATGTAGCAATTATTAATGTGTTAGGCTGTCACTCCAAATACATAGTGCAAGGAATCATGGTACAATCAAATGATTTTACAAGCATTCCAACTGAAAAGTCTTCATAAAGTAGAAAAGTGTAGCAGGAAGTTATCTCTCCTTTGTACAATGTTTATCCTTATCCCCTGTCCTCTACATAAGTGAAGGTTTTAGAAAACTAATTCATTGGAGAATATTAGGATATTGCCTGACACCTAGTGGGCATTTTCCAAATGTTTGCAAAATTATGAAACTGCAAAAGAGATGAAATGAGGCCAATTCCAGCCAAGTATTGCAAAGCATCTTCAAATATCCAAAATTATAGTGAATACAGAGAGAAGTGCCTTATATCATACAAGTTTCCTGAAGGCACTTTTTGAGAATGCTGTTCTGAAAGGTAATATAAACTTGTATTTTTGAAGCAAAGAATCAGAGTAAAACAGGCTAATCCAACTACATGTACATTTTCAGAAATACATGCATAAATAAAGGAAATACGGTTTGAAATAAGTAGGCAAAATACCATAATTAAAAATTTTAATATGGCCACATACTATAATAGCATAATAGGGAATTTAAGGCTCTGATTGTATTTTGAACAGAATGCACTTTGTATTTCAAAGGTTTTGCATGAATAAATCTGCATTTTTCAAGAGGCTTCAAATTAGGAGCAGTTGAATTATACAATAACTTGATAAAACTGCATATGAATAAAAAAATAAGTAATTTACCTGGTATAGACTTAGCTTCTATGGTATATTTTCAGATTATTTCCTGTATCTAAAAAAAAGTCATGTTCTAAACTTCTTCATTGATGACAACTATGAATGAGAACATCTGTACATTTTTTCTTATTGACATTATAATTCTTTCTGTGCACTCTTTAATTTCATATGCTGACATCATCATTCAAGTTAAAGTTCCTTTTAAAGATAACCCTATATATATGCCAAATTGCATAACTCCCTCCCAATGTTCATCCATTCAGTTTTGGCTTTAAATCATATACAGATGCAAACAGGTCTAAGAGGGTGGCTCATACTGAGAAGAGAGACCTTGTGTTCGACCATTGGCAGATATACAAGGTATATAAGATGCCAAGTATAGCACAATTTTACTGGACACCTAAGTGCGTCTCAAAGTACCTGACCTATTCATTATGTGGCCCAATGCCACAAAAGCAGATGGAATTTCAGAAGCTCAAAAGCAAATGCATAAATCAATTTTCACACAGAATTGCTCTTTCTTCAAAATAATATGCAAAATTGTATAATGCATTATGTAAGTACTATATACTTTAAAGTTAACAGAAGTTTAAAGACTAGACTTAGGGTCAATAAATTGGTTAAATCGCTTTATATAATAATATAATGTCATGATGGTATTCATGGCATGACAGAAATGGTTTCCAGGATAAAGGAATAAATCTGAAAACATATGGGTCTTATCCTTTAAAAGTGTAAATAAAATATAAACATAAATTTAGTTTTTATTTAAGTTGAATTTGGTCAGTGTTGCAATATATAATCATCACTCCCTTTTATTAATTATACTTACGCTTTGCTTCTTTTTCTAGACAATTAATACCAGGAACCTACCACTAGAATAGTGATCTGTAGTGAGAAATGCATCTTAATAAGAACAATAGAAAGATATGCATAAATCTGAACCCAGAAAACTTTTGTGAAATCAATTTTGCAGTGGCAGAAACTAGAAAAAAAATCTATTTTACTATTTCATATTTAATTTGGACATCCAAGTAAAAAGCTCCATGTGTAACTTATGAGAGTTATACCTCAGACCTACTGTACTCTGTCACAATAGTAAAATGAAGGACTAACTTTTATCTACTCCACAATACATCTGCTGCTAGAGGCCTGACACTTTGTTGACAGCTGAGTTCACAAATCTAACAAAACAAGGTCCCTCAACTCAAGGAAGGAATGCATGTAGAGTTGGAAGGCATTGTGTAAAACACTTATTGAGCAGCAATAATAACAACTGGAAAAAATAAGGAGGAAAAATGCACTTATTTTTTCCTTTTTTGTTTCAGTTTTTTACACAGACAAGAAGCTGCCTGTTGATCTTGACCTAAAAGTCCATCTGAGATAAAGGCTAACTAATTTAAAATCGGCTACGGTGTGTATCTTCCATGACACTTCTTTTCAGAATAGCCAAACCAAAAAATATACAAGCAAAAGCTGCCAAAGCATTTCTGACTGCCATTGTCTCCATAGAATACAGTAGAAGTGCCCTCAGGAGTTGCTGAGGCTTTATATCTAGACTAGAGTGGCAGGCTAGGCTCATCTGATGCCCCCAAAATAGCCAATTTTGTGTTTAGCAGCCTGAGTATAAACCTCTGAGAATCTCTCCTGGGTGAGCACTTAGAGAACAAAAGGCAGAAAACAACTTTCTATTACTTTACTGGGTCATTTGACACAGGCTGACAAAGCTGCTCACACAGATTCTGTCTTGTCCACATGTATCTATCGGAGTAGCATATTTTGCCTGTGGAGTTCAACATAATGCCAAGCATATCTTTCAGTAAGGTGCCCTTAATGTCCAATAGGTTGCACAGCTGTGAACCGCAAGGTCCTGTGGTTGTCATAAGTTGAAATTGAGTCCATGGAAAACGGTACAGTTTCTGTAGTTTAATACGTGTGTGCTTGTATGCATATATGTGTCAGTCATGTGTTTATGTTAATTTCATGATTGAGATGTAGGAGTGGAGTCCAGCCTGTTAATCTGGAGATAGCTATTGAATAGCCAATGAGGCCTCTGTGTGGGCATGGCTTTCTCCTGATACGTCTGGGAAATCTTGCGATATTTCCCTCCTGAAGATGAGAAGCTGTTGTTAGGAGTTAGTCTCAGAGACAAGGAATTATGGAGAAGATAAGATGCTAGTGTCTGAGCTGCTGCAGGAATTGGAGGAGAAGTCACATGGCCTGATGAAACCAGACCTCTGAAGCTGGAGAAGCCACCTGGAGACCCCTGCTAGCGATGAGTTGCTACTGCCACCGCTGGATGCTGTTGATGAACCCTGAGCCCTGGAAACGAGGAACCATGGAGAGACCCATGCCAGTGCTGGGATTCTGCACCCACTGACATGTGACTTCGTGAGTCAGAAGGAGACATTATAGACTGGTATCGGGCATATGGGCTAATATGGAACTTATGACTTTGAACTGGACTGGGTTGGGATGCTTTCCCAGTGTTCCATTCCTTTTGTATATAAACCCTTTCTTTATATCCATATGTGTGTCTGTAAATTTGTTCTTCTAGCCTACCCGGACTAACACAGTGTGTGTGTGTGTAAAACTCTTATCAAGCTTATTAGTAACTGCTAAGGATAAAAGGAACAGACAACTACCCCATTGTCATGCATGATGATTGTGGATTGATCTTCTGTGATTCACATATTCACTCTGACTCACGTTCCCCCTCTCCTCTTAGTCTAATTTATTCAGAAACTCCACTGCAAACTGAAGATCAGGGTGGCAACAGGCAAGCCTACACTGAGAGTGGTTGAGCGGCAGCTATGTATGAGGGTTATGGCCTGGAATTGAACCTATGTCGCTCACATGGAAAATAAGAGTCCTCTCATGAACCACCAAAGAAGTCCTCTTCCTACAGTCAGTTGTATTTAAGTAGTATATTTGCATGTAATTTTAATATTAATTTTGTTAATATTTATTTTGCTAATCTTATTGTTGTATTGTTTTGTTAATAGAGATTTGATAGTTTTAATGAACTACAATAAAAGGTTACCTTGCCTGGAATTTTCCCCATCTAATTCCTCAATACAATTACTGAAACAATTTTCCTATGTAATGAAGGCCCAAATATCAGGAAGAAAAATCACAACAATAAAGATGATTACTGAAATTGGCTTTGAATGAGACATTCAGCTAGTCACATAAATTGTATTATACTCAACTCTGTCAAATTCATAAAGCGTCCATCTACATATTTATACCCAGTTCTCAAATATGATAATCAAGTTTTGTAGTTGTGAAGTGATGGATCCAAACTCAGATAGTTAATTATTTGGTAGAAGGAGGAGGCCTGTCAAGTACTGCTTTGTTTCATCGTACCGAACTCACCCCTCCCCCTTTAAAATGTACCATTTGATAGCTTCCTTCACATAGGCCACCTGGTCTCTACCTTTCAGCTTTATAGCTCTCACAAAATATTTTGTTCACTTTGTTTACTTGAATAATACATGCACTTTCACATAGCTATTCTTTGGAATTTTTCCTTATATATTTTTTCTTCCACCTGGTACATCTGGCAAAGTATTTCATACCTTGTAGCAAGTTCCTTTAGAAAACATTCTCTGGGAAACCTTGCTTGAAGATTGAGTGTGTCTCTCCAGCGTCTCGGCCTTATTGTTTTCACACTAACACAAGTCTATCATAGCACTGACTATCTTAGTCTTAAGCATTTTCCTCCTGGTCTTTTGGTCTCTCTTACATATAAAGTCAAAACAAGGGCATTTCTTATTTATTTTTTTAATTCAATTACCCTGCTGACGATCTGACACATGCAATGAATATTTGATTAATGAATGCATAAGTGAAGCAAATGTCAGAAGAGATGATGTAGAATTAAACACAAATAATTTCTTTTTGAAAATCTCAGCTGTATAAAGAGTAGAATGATAATATTATTTACTGCTATTTTACTTTTTGAAGCATTTACAGCTACGGATTTTGATAATGAGAACTAGGTCAGACAAAATAAAATAAAATGTGATGGCTTCTTTGAAATATGTCTGAAGGACTTGATATTTTCCCAAATTTTCAGGTTTTGAAAAAAGAAAAAGAAAAATCATTTCATGCCTTAGATTGATTAGCCATTCTAGACCTTTTGAAACCCACTGGATAATTATACATATTTCTACTTAGTTTTAGAACTCTGACCCAAGAGTCAAACAGAAAGAAATATGAATTTTTCTTCAGGCAGAAATAGCATCTAATTATCACCAAAGTAATTATGTTCTATAAGCACAAAATACAGATATAATGAATTATTTTATACATGCCTAATTATTAAAAAGAAAACAAAAAGGATTCTTATAAAATACAGAGGTTCTTTAGTAATTTTGAAAGGAATTATGAAATATTAGACACTGCAAGTAAAACACCATGCAAGCTGTAGCACCTGTGGTTGTTTCATTATAGATAAATGCACGATTCTTTGAACACAAGTCTGTACAATGATTTGAGTTTCTGAATAAAAATAAACCATTTATTGTCCTCTGTTGACAATTGATTTTTCAAAATACAATTGAATAAAACAATTAAGGAAAAAAGTTCTGTGGAATATTGTTTAGATTATATATTTTAGTTAAAAAATGCTAGTCACATTCTACAACTCTGCCCTTTACTATTTTGGATTTTATGGACCTATGTATACTCTCTCTATGTGTTTGGTTTCTACATTCTAAAACAAGGATGGAAGGAATGCTTTCTCTATGTGTTTGGTTTCTACATTCTAAAATAAGATGGAATGATAATACATACATTATAGCAATAGCCTGAATAGTGAATCTATTCACTTCTATGCAATTTTCTTGGGACAGTAAAATACTATATTGATATCATTTACATAATTGACATTAATATATATGTGAAAATTGTATACCACAGTACCTCGATTTTAAGAATGACAAAAGGTAGAAGAGAAACATATTTGGTGAAACAATGTTCTTGCTGAAAATGTGTGCTTTAACTTGCGCTTAGAAGTATACAATACACGACATCTTGGGAGATGTTGTGAAGAGGATTCCAGCAGGAAAATCTGCTGGTTTTGGAGTTAGAAGATTTCATAAATAATTCAAATGGACAGACAGTACAAATATGCCACAGGAGGTTCTCAATGAATCAGGGAGTCTGAAAAATAATAGATACTTCTGACTTAAGGTGCTGGCAAAGAAGAGTGCATGTTCCATGACTGCTAGAAAGGGGCGTTAATCTGCACAGCCAAGGGATTTCTCAAGATGACAGATGATGAGTCTTCAACTCACGGACTTCTGGCAGATTATCAAGATGAACCAATCCCCCATGGAGGACATTATGTTTGTACATTAGGGGATCATTGGAATAGAGGAAGACCCTGATGAAGATGGAGTAAGACTGTGGCTATGACAATGGTTTCAAACACAGGAAGAGTTTTGATGATGGTGCTGAACCAGGCACGCTCTCCTTCCAGTGAACACAGGGCTGACATGCATCACCATTGCATCGACAACACCTAACACTTTAAACCGAACAACAATGCCATGCTGACATCTTAGCTTCATTGATAGTTTCAGGTATTGTATGAAGACAAAATAGAAGACAGATACATTTAAATGGAATTAAAAATGATATTAAAATAGGCTAATTTATACACTATTTCCATTACAATAGATTTAAGACCCCAAGATAGTGTGATGATAAAGATAGAAGGATCAAGAATGGAGAGCACATCTGTCTTCAGGAATTAAGTTAGGACTCGGTTCCTTGCTCTTATAAAAATTAGTCCTTTTAAGCCAAATTATAGCTCATCATAATGAAAAAACATGGATTTCCTTGATATGGCTCTCTCACAGTTGTATGACTGAATCACAGCGGAGAACTAGAAGGGGCAGGAGACTTGAGGTATGAGTACTGAAATATGGTTAGAAATACCAATAGTGCAATATGAAGTACAAGTATTTAGTTAGCCGAGTTTTCTAGAGAAATGAGACCACATTCACTCACTTCTACAAAAGAAATAACTTAATATCAAGAAAGAAATACATATGAAGGTCTGGGTCAGTTGCTGCCTGCAGCTCCTCCAGACAGCATCCTTCAGAGAAACTGGAAGCTCACAGGCTCATGGATGCCGAGTCACCCGGAGTCGAGAAGGCAGGACAAGACAGGGTGTCGCAGCTCTAGGAGCCACGGGCTACCAACCCAAGCAGCAGAAATACCATGCAGGCCGGGCTGAAGCTGAAAGGGGGCAGCAGGAGGCTCAGTTTTCCTCCACGTGGCTTATGAAGCTGTCAGATCTGTAAGCATGCTTCATCGGGCTGTGATCCAACTGACTATACATACTTTCCTACGGATAAAAGAAACTGACATAAAATATAGCCATCACAGTTACCTCATTTAATTGAGCTACATGCATAGAAACTATTGGGCGAGTGCACAACTATTGCGTATAATTATATTTGAAAATAGTAAATGTTACTGTAGAACCTGACCATATAGTTCTCACTAAATGGTATTTGCTTTTATGATCTTCTGTTTTGTTTCTATTATGGTCTAGGCAGAGAAGATAAGGACCTCGTCTCTTTTGCACAGCTTACAAAAAAACAAAAATGCACACCCATCAAGAGGATTCCCACTCATGGTGTCCTGTAGGACAGCTTAAAACAGAGACCACTGTTCTCTCCAGAGCAGACCGCTCATCACTCTCCTCTAACGCAGCTGCTGGGTTCAAACTGACCACCTGCAAGTTAGCATCCCAGGGTCTGCCACCAGGACTCCATCTCGGATCACAAATTTGTTGATGAATATTTTGTCTAATAATTGGAAATGTTCAATCGGTATTTAAAAGACGACTATTCATCAGGAATAAGCAATCAAGCAAAAATTAAAGTGGAAGAAAGAAGAAAAAGACAAAATTGTTGACTCTATTTTTAATAGAATTAAGGGTCTTATGAAGTGGGTTATTCTCTTTTCTATATCACCTTTGACCTTATTAGAAAGAGCTTATTTTTTGTCTCGTTTGAGTGTAGCTGTTTAGAGATCCTTTGAAAACATTTTAGGGTCATGTAAAAAGGCTAATCCAAAATTTGGTTTAGCCACTAAAGGTAGAATAGTATTTAATACCTATGATTTAGTAATTTGTTGATAAAACAATCTGCCCATATATAATTAACTATATCAATACATTCAGAAGAAGGTACAAAATATTGATATTCTACCATCTTGATGAGAATCAGGACAAAAATCAGAAACAAGACAACATAAGAATCAATTAATCGCTAATAACTATAAACCAATCAGTGCAATTTGAGCAACATTATTGGTGAGTGGAAATTATTGGACAGGAAAGATTACCTTTTGTGTGCTGACTGTTAAAGGCAAAATGTAACAAAGAATGAGCAATTCTGAATATTTGGAGCCTCAAATAAATAAAAAATAAATGCATTTTTTCCTAATTGCACTACTTCATACTGTACTATGAAAAAAAAGCAAGTAGAATACTGCTACAAAATGTTGGCCATAGAGAGGAGAGACATTAAGCAAGAGGAACAATTAGTCACGAGCTGCCCAGAAGCACTCGGTTGATTGGAGCATTGGATTTGTTTCACTTTAGGGCTATACTGTTAGGTAATGGGAATTACTCTTTGAGAAATTGCACAGTGTGCCAACACCAATATACCAAGAGCAGAATGGTTGTAAGTGTCAGGAAATCTATTTGAAGACGTCATGAGGAAAAGAAACAATAAGGCTGATGAATGCAAAGCTGACGATATATTTTGGTGGAGGCTACAAACCGATAGCAGATCCAGGACAACAAAAATGGGGACTGTCTCTAATTGAAATTGAAAATAAAAAGTCTATTTAGAATTATTGTGAATGGTAAAGCATATTTTTAAAAGTGATTAAATGTAGTAATATTTTAACTAGTTAGTTTTAACTAACATTTTATTCTCCTATGAGCTTCTGTTTTTATGCTTATCTACCTACAGAAGTCTATTGTTTTAAAGAAAGTGAAAACATTTTTAAACAACATTGAGCTTACCATTTATCCATTTTCACCATGTACACTCTTAATTTCTGTTGACAATATATTTCAATGATAATGAGGTCTGTGGGAAAATATGATTAATCAATTAAACAAAATGACAAAAGTCCACAAGAAACCTCCCCAGATTATTCAGGCACTGCAAAAGACATACTTTTTCAGAAGGAGGCACATGATAGGAAGACACCAATTATGGAGATAATATTAATGAGCATTTAGTGTCAATGGATTCATAGAAATCTATAGAGTAAGCTTGTTGATATTCCATTATATTTCACATGGTTGTTTATAATATTACTTTTTTACTAGTAGATTGTCAAATGATTTGACAATTAAAGGATTATTTGGGGAGAGCAATTGTTTAAGCTATTTTACATATTGGGTAATACTTTGGTATGAAAGGCCCACATTTGAAAGAAATTTGTGGAGCAAAGGAACTTGGATGATAGAAATGCCTTCCTTTGGGTTCGTGGAAGATTTGTTTTCAGATGACCAGGATAAAAATCAGAATTTCTTTAGGGGAAAGTTTGACACAGTGTATGTGCTAGTTACATAACTGTAGTCAATTCGATACTTATTAAGAGTGAAGGGATATAGCTTAGCCGGTCAAACTGATCACAGCTTGATGACCTCATTTGGAAGTGCAAAGGAGATAAACAGCTCTTTTGTAGTGGGACATGTGGTCAGGCCTTGGGAGACATTATGACTGACAGAACACATGGCGCTACACTCGAGCCATGGGGCTTTAGGAAACACATGCAGACCCCTGCCAGTGCTGAGATGCCTCTACTGCCACTGGATCCATAAGACTTTCCACCCACTGGTCTGTGATTGTTGGGCATTCTGCAACATTGCACCTGTCTGCTGAGTGTGAAGAGGAATTTACAGATTGGTATCCAACATATAAACTACTACCAGACATACAGACTTGATCTGGACTGGCTAGGATGTTTTCTCCATATTCAATTGCTTTTGGATACAAAGCTCTTTCTTATCCACGTTGGCATGTTTTTGAGTTTGTTTCCCTAGTCTACCCAAACACAGTATGTAGCACTCTCCTCACAGTACTATTAAGTTTATTCAGTTGAATTGCTCAGATGTTGAGACAAAAACAAAGCAAAATGCTGTGTTTTCTCTGACTACCTGGGTACATTCACATTATTCCAGTATAACCGATGTTCCAAATATTTTAACTTATCTTGAGAATTTTAGCAAAATATACCTTCTCAAGTATAATTCTTTCCTCTCCAACCAAAATGAGGTAAATGTCAAATGCGGATTTGACTTAAATTTTTCGAATTTCTTTCTTCACAAAAGCACACTTCTCATCCACGAATACTTATTACTAAAAGCAATTACTTTAAGTGCTTAACTCAATATGTATACATCTATCTGCAGAACTTCTGTGCCACCCTTTTATATATCAACAAGTTCCATGCTTCTGTTTCTCTCTAGACGGAGACTATAAGTCTCCTAAGACATATACTTGGCATGTATCTTGAAATCACTGTATGAAGCTTACCTCACTGTCTTCCCCTCTCAAGATTGGATGAAAAAATTATGGTCAAGTATCACAAATAGCAGAACTGGTAAAGGAGTAATGCAATATAGAGTTCTTTTCTGGAATGTAAGATAGTATGCACTTCTGAAGATACTCAGGTAAATTATTTCCAAATATATTCGAATGTTTACTTATGATGAATAATCACCTTTCCACTTCTTCAAACATAGAAAACTTAACATAATTTATAGACTTCTTTCTTATCAATGACAAGATATGATGGAATAGAAAAAGAAATAATAACGAGAATTCTCTAAATGAGCATATCAATTTCTCTATATGAAATCCAAATAAGGATGTCAGAAATAATGCTCACCTTGGGCACAATGTGGATTAATATGGTCACAGCAATTTTCAGTGTTTTTTGTCAAAGTGATTCATATTGCATTAACTGTTAAAATTTCTCTCTACATAGGCATTTCAACTATGAAATATTTCTATTGCCTGTGACTGAATTATAAATTCTGATTAAGCTAGTTATAATCCAAATTGGTTAATTTTAAAAGTACCTTGTCCTCCTGAATACATTCCAGTATGCCTGCCATGGCAAGAGACATCAGCAGTCATAAATGCCTAGTAATATGCTGTTGTGCTTATAGAACACTGCTATCATCTGTAAATGAGTTGTATTAGATTGATATCCATTACAGCAAATTAAATACAGTTTGCTTTCAAATTTGGAGAGTTTATTTTCATAAGTACCATGCATTATAATTGTTTTACTAAATGAATAAGTACAAACATTTATATATGTTTATAAATATTTATGTGCTTGAGAAATCTTTAAAAATAATAGAAAATTGAATTAAAAGATAAGCAAAATTTCCATTAACTTTTGAGGCAATCCCTTCTCATATGAAGTTAAGTCAAATGTAGTGGCAAAGTTCATGTATACATGGATTTAGTCCCCCAACCTGCTTAAGCATTTCTCTGCTCTATCTCTGTAAGGGACTGGTGACAAGTTCTCTCAGTAATATACTTGCCTTAGGCTCAGTCAGTTGCACTTCAAATAAGGATGCTGTTTAACCCATGAGAGAACACAATTTTGAAGTTATGGCTAATATCAAAGTCTTAACAGAACTCAAGTACACTTTGTGTTAGTCCGGGTAGACTAGAGAAACAAATTCATAAACATATGTATACAAAGGAGAGGCTTAGATATAAAAGGAATGGAACATTGGGAAAGTAGCCCAACTGAATCCAGTTCAAGCCTACAAATGGCTGTAGAAGCATCTCAGTGCTGGCAGGGACCTCTTTGTGGCTTCTCAAGCAATTCAGCACTGGCAGGAGTCTCTATGTGGCTTTTTGGGCTTCTGAGGTCTGGTTTCATCAGGGTAAGCCCATGTGGCTTCTGCACTGAGGTGTCTCACAGGTAGCCAGCCTTGTGTCTTGTCAGTAGAGCATTCCAAGAGACTGAGAGTAGGTCTCTCACCTCTAAGGGGGGTGGGGTGGGGATATCACCAGATTTCCCAGAATTCTCTGGAGAAGGTCATGCCCACACAGAGGTCTCATTGGCTATCTCCAGATTGACAGGCTAGACTCCAATGCTACCTTCCCAATTCTGAAATTGACACCAGAGTCACTGTCACAGACATTTTCCTAAATTATTGAAACTTTGAAAAGCATAATAACTTAAACTCTGTTCACTAGGTTTGCAGGAAGCTCTTTCTTAAAAAAAATTTTGGGGGGTATCACTGTCCTCTGGTGGTCATGGGCCAGTGCTGCTCCTGAAAGCCACCGCTGGATATGAACTGCCAAGCCTGCGGGCCACAATCCCCCACTCAAGCACTTATGCCACTGTGGCTCAGCGCTAGAAGCTACATTTTATAGTGAGAGCCCTAATTCTATTTTGAGTCTTTGCTTATATTCCATTTCTATGGAGTTCTTTCCAACTAGCATTGTACAAAATGCATTGTCCTCAGACAGAGTTAGTGTTCTTTGAATGCTGTAGCTAAGCCCTGGAGGAGTCAGCTCTCTCACAGCACTGGCCTGGGAGTGGTCTCTGTGAAAATTGGGGTAACCAGGCCATATAATCAGGAGTTGCTCCTTAACACAGAGAGCCAAAGCATCTGACCCAAACTTAAACAATTTTGTAATTTGCTCTCTTACTGCCATCAAGTTAATTCTGACTCATAGTGACCTTGTAGGGCAGGTTATAGAGTCTCCAGTAGTTTTCGGAGACTGTCAATCTGAACATCAGTAGAAAGTTTCATCTCTTTCCTGAGGAGCAGAGTGGCTGGTTTTTTTGTTCAAACCATGCACCTTGTGGCCCTCAGTCCAACTTGTGACCCATTATCCCACCAGGGAGTGCCCTCTCTAGTCCGCAGGAATGCAACCATATTCATCATGGACCCTTTTCTGTTGTGAAGTTCTGCCTAGAGTTAAAGTGCATTGATCTGAACTATTTTGGTCATGGTTTTATGACCATTTCCATTGCACTCTGTTTCCTATGCTTCCAGGAGGAAAACGACAAGGATTTCTACTGATATAATGAGTTACAATCTCAGAAACCAACAAGGCACTTTGACATGTCCTATTGGGTCACTCTCTGTTGGCATTCACTCATTGGCAGTAAGTTTTCTTGAGGGCTTATGGATGCTTGAACACTATTATGTTTTCCTGCTGAAATTTTCCTTCATGTGGATATTTCTTCTTTGCTTGCGTTGTCTTTATTCCCCATGAAACATAATGAATTTCTGTGTGAATTGAGGATGTCCTCTGCATTAGAATAGCAACAAGTTTATGGAAATGATATACTACATAGAACATTAATTCTAAGTAGGGGGGACATGGAGTGATACCCAAACCTATCTGTAGACAGTTGGACATCCCTTCAGAGATGCGTCACAAGGAAGAGATGACCCATTCAGGGTGCAGTATAGCACTGATGGAACACACATTTTTCGTCTAGATCTTTAATGCTTCCTTCCCCCCCCTACTAGCATGGTCTCAATTCTACCTTACAAATTGAGTTACACCAGAACATGCACACTGCTATAGAAAAGAATCCACAACACAGGGATTATAGGATATATAAAACCCGCAAGGCCAACAATGAGAATAAAGATAACAGAAGGATTATGGGAAGGTTAGGCAGAAAGTGGGGGGTTCAGACTTGATCACAGGGATCAACATATAATCCTTTCCAAAATGATGAACAATTGAAAAGTCAGCAAAGGATGCCAGAGGATGATGTAAGATATGAAAATAATAATCTATAGCTTATTGAAGGCTCATGGGAAAGGGCAGGAGAGGGAAGGAGGCAAATGAGGAGCTGGTATCAAGGACTCCAGTAGAAAGAAAATGCTTTGAAAAAGATGTGCAAATGTGCTTGACACAATGAATGGATGATGTTTGTATTGCAATAAATCATATAAAAGCACCCAACAAAAGTATTTAATAATAATATACAAACATGAAATCTAGAAAAGATGATCAATAAGACGGTTATATGTGGGATGAAGGTGGGACTTACCAACATTTAGTGTTAGCTTTTCTCCCTGAGGCTCCCAATTTTATGAGGTCTTCATCTGACTGGTGATGAGGCGGACTAAGACAGCTAATCTCCCTGATGCCCCCAGTTATCTGAGGGCTTTGCATGACTCAAGTAAGGATAGTGATCTGCTTCCATCGAGGCCTATGGGTGGGATTCAAGAGTCATTGTCAATGAACCCTAACAATATAGACCTGTTCACCTACCCCCGGGAATCTGAAGTCTTCCCTTATCACATCCCTCTCCTCTTAGTAATAAGGCATCCCTAAACCATTATCAACTTACAGCCCTTAAGACAACCCCCACTTGCAGCATGTCTTCAACGGTGACTAGAGAAATTATTTGCCCTGTTAGGCTACTTAAAGGGGAAAATTAATGCTCACCACCCTCGCTCCTAACCCTTGCTCCTGACCCTCGCTCCTGGGTCACTCCTGCCTGCCTCCCTTTTGCACGTGAGCACCAGATGCTCTTTGCTCCTCACCCTCATCATATAATTCTTGCTCCCTATCAATCTTCATGCAGATCACCATACTGGGCAGAGGTGAGCATGTTACCCTGATGTTTTGTATGTCTGACTCATTGTTTCTTTCTCTCTCTTTCATGATCTCTATATTGTTATTATAATAAATAATAATTATTGCTGCACAGCTGCCTGTTGAACCCTTGCTGTAAGTTTATCAGAGGCCAGCCACCTCTGATAGTTATAACATTTTTTTTCTAATTCCTTATGTGTAATCTTGTGAAATAATCTTGAATGATACTGGACGATCAGAGGGAATTATTCAGAAAATATTTCATAAATTTGGAAATATCTATGGTGTGAAAAAGTTTTAAAAGTTATGGAGGTGGTAAAAATAAAAAAGCAGATAATTCTTTGGAAAAGAAATAGAGAGATGTGTGTGCGTCTATATATATAGATAAACATATTTGAGGGGGTACCCCCCAAACTTGAATTTTTTTCAAAGCTATGTATTTACATTTTATTATTGTTTTTATTTTACAAAATAGTTGTAACATCTCCATTATACTTAATACATTTGTCAAATCTGCCACTCTATTCTGGAAGATATTTTTCAAACTCATTTGTTTGGATATCTGATAGCACATCCCTCATTTTTTCTTTATTTCTACATCACAAAATTGGTGACCTTTCATATTCCTCTTCATTCATAAAAACAAAACTAGGTGAGCCCTGGTGGCGTAGTGGTTGTGTTCAGGGCTGTGGCCCACAGGAATGACTGTTGAAATCCAACAGCTGCACTCCATAAGCAAGACTGGGCTTCCTACTCCCACCAGGGCAATGAGGTGGGAAAAAAAGGAAAAAAAAAAAAGAAACAAGCAAACAAAAAAGAAACAAACTAAACTGGATGAAGGGAGGTCAGGTGAGTTACGTGCATGGAGCAAGAGATGCATGCTGGTTTTTTGCCAAAAACTGGACAAATGAGGTGTCTGTGTGTGCATTGTCATGGCAGCAAAGCCAGTTCCCTGTCTGCAACAAGCCAGTCGATTTTTTTTATCACACATTGTTACATATTTTCAGAACTACTAACCAGAAAGATTTGCTGGAAGATCATAGGCCAATAGGTGTAAAGTCCTGTGGATTCAGCGGTTGTGGAAACCTCTTCAGGGCTTGTTGACAGGAAGGTGAAGCAGAGAGAGCATATGTGGGTGTATCCCACATCCGGGGTGGAAGACAGGAAGTCCCCAGAGTTCTTAGGAGAAGATCATTCCCAGAAATAAGCATTATTGATAATGATCTGATTGACAGACTAGATTCCACCCCTCCATTCAATTTCACATGAAATCGTGTAACTACCAAAATCCGTAACCATCTCATGATCCTATTAGATTTTGCTAATCATAAGACCCAACATTGATGGTTCAAATCCACTAGCTGTTTTGGTGGCATTCTCTGCTACAGAAAGTGTTAATAGTCTCATAATTTTTATATAGTGTCATTATTAGACAAACCTAGTGCCGCAGACTCAATTTTGCTCATAGTCACACCAGAAGAGCATGTAGAATACACAGCCTCATCTGTCCTCCACTGGCCAGTAAATTTGTTGTTTCTCCACTGTCACTAAAGCACTCTCACTTTGTGTCTGTCTATTTCTCTTTCAATAAATATATGTATCTATTTTTCATATATGCACATCTATGTGTATGGATTAATTACAGTGGCTGCATCAGTGGACTCAGACGTAGGACTAAATCTCACTATGCTGGTTTATAAGGCATACTCTCAGTCTATACTCCTTTGTGTGAGCTAAACATTCAATTTTCTATTTCAGAAGACATCTGAGACTATGATAATATTGAAGCTTTCTCAGTTTGTGTTAACTTAAGAATATTAGAAAGAAAGAAAAAACAAACTGACTCATTTGCACTAATATTCAAGAAGCTGATTCACTTCCTTTAACATAACTTATTTTTTAAAAATGCAGTTTCAAGGACTTGCCTGATCTGAATCTATACATTTACAGTCTGCTGAACAGTCACAGCAGGACCTGCCCTTGTCCTAAAAATGGACTTACCTCCAAACCTCACTTGTCAAGACTACTAAAGATGTAGTTTTCAGGACATGGAATGCATGACCACAGTGCATACACCCTGGTCTGTTCTAAAATGCATAAACAAAAAGTTTCTGAAAAAGTTTTTGAATGTGCATAATTTCTCTTTAACCAAACCTATAAAAGTATAAAAACATCATTAGTCACGTAGTTAGATATAAGGCACTGTTCTTTGAATTAAGACTTTCTTTTTCTTAAAGGCCAATGTTTCAACATGGAATTTCTAGGCACATTGGCCAGGGACCATCTTAAGTTGTTGACCATGTAATGCATGGATTTCTGCCTATAATTTTAATAGTATTGTAGACAGATTTTTTTACATGCAAAATTCTATTTCTATAATTTTAAAAATTTAATTACAATAGAATTTCTTTATTTTGCAAAATTATAATGCCTTATATTATTATTTTTATGGTATAGCATGAACATGGAGATTTTAACTGGAAATATATAAACCTCCTACAATATATCCAGACTACATGTCCCAGGAACTCTGGCTACCCCCAGTTGAATTCTCTTTTCCCAGGAAATATTTGGAAGTCTACTTCACTTATTCAGGAAAGAAAGGAGCACGAGAGAGCCAGTTAAAGAAGCTGAAGTGGTGATTTTTTCTCTCTCCCCCAAGAGTGACAATACATTTTATTTATGCAAAAACTCCAGTCTCTGCCCCTGACACTAAATCTTTATTTTGGGAAGGTGTGAACCAGTAACATTTCTGGTGATCCAACTTGTGCAAAGAATGAATGTGCTGGACTTCATTCCTTATTCCGGTGGATCTGGGTGCCCTCAAGCACAGGGAAGGAGATATCAATAGCCACCCAAATCATCTCTGTCTTTCTTAAGAGTTCAGACAGCTCTGAGAATAAGTTGTTGTTAGGTGCCAATCAGGTGACTTTAAAATTTAGTGACACTATGTACAATAGAATAAAATACTACACAGCCTTGCCTGTGTCACTTCGGATACACTAGAGCCACAAATTCATGGAGACTCATGTGTATAAGAATGAGCATCATATGCAAGAGATTGACTATTGAGAAAACATCACAGCCCAGTTCAGATCAAGTCCATAAGTCTGATATTTGTCCATATATCCAGTACCAATCTATAAAGTTCTCCCCATACTTACAAAATCTGTACAATGATGCTGAATGCAGGAGGACACAGGTCAGTGTGGGGAAAGTCTCAAGGATCCAGTCATACTGTAAACATCTCAGTGTGGGCAGACATCTTCACCTGGCTCCTTGAGCTCAGAGCTCCAGTGTAGTTCCATGTATCTTGTCAGCTCATAGGAAGTGTATAAGGAGAGAGTGTGTCTCTCACCTCCAAGGAAGTCCAACCAGACTCATCCTGAGGTCTCATACAATGATTGACAGACTAACTCCACCCTTTTACTCATAATTCTCTCAAATTGACAACAGATTATATTACTACCTTGGACCACCTTTTGTCAATTGGACACTTTCATACAGCTCTTTATCCATATATGTTTCAAATAAATAATAATAAAATAATAACTATACTAGCAGGACAAAAAGGAAAGGCATGCAATTCAACATGGGCCACCCTCACTTAAACATGTGCTAAGACTAACAATTGCAGTTAGGTAACAGCTTAATCCTGTAATCATAGGAATATATGCCCCTACCTATGAAAGATGATAAGCCAAATGCTTCATGCTTTTATCCCCCAATTTTGGGTGTGCAATTTCTGTTGGGTCCACGTGCATCAATCCAGTGCTCAGACTTTGCTGTGAAGAATCTTTGTTCCATTTGGAACCTTGTGAAATCCACATCCATAAGCAAGTCAAGTCAGGATAAACCATCCTTAAAGTCAGCAACAATATGCATCAGTTCACAGTCTGAAAAATTCTGTCTTCATCTGTTTGAGTTTGGGTTCTGGTCCACTCAATGTGGGCTGCTTCACTTAGCCTCACCAGGTTGTCCATTAACTCCCATGCCTTTAGAACATGGTCCCATCACATAAACTCAACAAGTCTAGCTCCCTTATGCTAGGTCATGAATTTTTGATGAGCCAACCCATATTTGCTTCTCCTCTAGTTTCCTGTAGGCCCAGTCCACTGCTGTCAGTGGCCAGACTCAACCTATCTCTTTATGGCTGTGGTTCTCCCACTTGCACTGAACAAATGGAACCATGTGGTCAACTGGTAAGCATTTCAGCGTGTCCAGAGACACTCTTTAAGTTTCAATCATAAAAATTTTTCTTCATGGTCAAAAAAATTTTTCCCCACAACCACTAGTTCACAAATTTCAAAATCCAAAGAAGTTCTTTTTTCCTTCAATCTGTCAGTCTTGGCCCTAAGTGGGTCTCTTGCAATGCAAATATCCAAAGCACTAGATGGGGCATCTCTTTTAAGAGCCTTTTTTGTGGCCTGACCCAAACCCATTTGCAGTTCCAATTTTAATGGCTGAAAACAAGTGATCTTACTCTCTATTTTAATACTTCAAAATAAACATTTCAATCAATCATTATATCAGCAATAATAAGCAAAAGAAATCATTTTAAACAAAGTAAAATCAGATACTAAGCTCAATTCTTAAAACAAGCAAGTCCTTATATAGCTTATCTAAACAGGTATCTAAACTACTGTATTTATACAAAAATATGGGATTGGGTTTCTGAAAGCATCAAAGGTTTTCTGTCAGCCATTCTGATCTTCCATCAGCTATTTTCTCTATGCAGCATGGTTTCTAAGAAATTCAGATGTTGCTTTCTGCCCCCGAGATCAAAGTATACATTAATCACATTAATTTTTGCCATTTCAAGTAGAAACAACCAAAAACTAGAACCAAAGAAAATAATGAAAACTTTAAATTCCCATGTTATATCAAAAAAAACAACCCAGTAAACTGCATGGATATTTTCAACTTCTGGTTAGCCAATGGAGAAACACTACCATGAGGGAAATGTCAAACATATACTCTCCATCTATGATTTGCTTCTCTAATATCCCACTCCCAGTAACATATTGTGTCCATCGGATAGACTAGAGAAATAAATTCTTAAAAACACATATGTGTATAACAAAGAGTTTTATATACAAAATAGATTGAATATTGAGAAACCAATGTTTTTAATGATGTATATAACATCATAATGATGTATATCATTATAAAACATGTTTTATACATCATTATAAAACATTTTGTGTATGCATATCTGCAAGCCACACCATAGATGATATAGATAGATGATAGATAGAACATGAAAGAAAATTACAGCTAATTAGCCCACACAGAAATGCAGAAGACTTAGTTCACTCACTTCTGTGGAACAGTTAATATGTTAGAAGTCTTTCAATTCACACAGGCTTCTGGGTCCAACGAAGCAGACAGCTGAGTCTTCTGTACAACAATGCAGACAGTCTGGCTACAGGCAGCAAACAGCAGGGCAGGTCACCTACAGTCAGTAAGAGGACAGGACATGACTCTGTCAAGTTCAAACAATGCATTCACCCAGCAGCGTGGTGAAGCAGGTTTGAAGAGACCTAAAGTTATAGTGACATGATCCACAGGTTGGAAGTTGCACAGGTAGTATAGCTTACAAGTTGAGTTAGATAACTAGTAGCCACATACTGGTTTGTGAGAGCAATCAGAGCATCAGAGAGCATCAGAGAGCAATAGCAAGAGGTGTGGATTGCTGAGCCATTTATCCTTTTGCCCTCCAATCAAAGTGCAACCATTTTAATTCCACATGTTCCCATTGGCCAGGTTGGCACAATAAACCTACCTATCACTCTGCCACATCCTCATAATTGTTCCTGTGCCTGAGACACCATCTCTGCCACTGTGCTAATCCATTTTGTCCAAGGTCTTCCTCTTTTTAGCATCCCTTCCACTTTATTGAGCATAATATCCTTTCCTTGGGACTGATCTCTCCTGCAATAAGTTAAAAGTATGTAGACAAAGTCTTGCCATTCTTGTCTCTAAAAAGCAATATATGTTTCTTCCAACATTGATAAGGATGTCTTTTTAGCAGTCCATAGGACTTTCTGTTTTCCTCTCTAAAATCTCAGTCAAATGCATCTCTTCTTCTACAATCTTCCTTATCCCATGTCCAACATTCTCATCCATATAATGCAATGAAGAATACTATGTGAACATTTTTCTGACATTTTCTTCCTTGAGTCAAGGTTCACTGAACATCAGCAGTGATATCACTTGAACCAAATTCTCTTCTGATTACAATCTGAACTTCTGGCAGTTGATTTCTGCTGTCCTGCTAAAACCACTGATGAATGATCCTAAGGAAAAATTGAATTTGTTTGTGATATCAATTATTTCATTACATCTCTTGAACTTTCTTCTGGATCACCCTTCTTTGGAATGGGCATAATAGGGATCACATTCAGTCCTTTGGTCAAGTAGTTCTCTTCCAAATTTCCTAGCAAGGCAAGTGAGTGCTACCAGTGCTTCTCCAGACTTCTGAATCACTTCAGTTGGTATCCCATCAACCCCTGGTTCATGGTTTTTGTCTAATGCATTAAGCACATTTTGAATTTCTTCCTTTACCACAGTTTGCTGTTACTTGTCTGCTACATCCTGAAATGGTGGACCGCTGACTAGTTCTTTTTGGTGGAGTGAAACCGTATATCCTTTCCATCTTCTTTGCTGCTTCATGCATCATTCAAAATTTTGACTACAGGACATTTCAAAATTGCAAATTGTGGCTTAAATTTAACTTTTCATTTAGTTATCTCAGTTTCAGATACGCTGAGGCTTCTCTTTCCTTTTGGTTTCCTTATTGCAGGTCATTGGATTCTCTCTTATTATATTTGACTTTGTCTTCTCATGCTACCCTTTGACATTTCCTATTTTGATCCCTATCTTCATATTTTCTTCCATTTGCTTTAGCTACTTTGTAATTTAGAGCAAGTTAGCGTGTCTCTGCTGACATCTCCTTGGATCTTTTCTTTCTTTCCTCTCTTTTCAATAACCTTTTGCCTTCTGTGTAAATGATTATTTTGATGTCTTCCTGCAGCTCATCCAATCTTCTGTCATTAATGTTGAATGTGTCAAATCTGTTCTTGAGCTATTCTCTAATTTCAGATGTGAGAGACTTTGTGGTGTATTTTAACTCATGCAAATTTGTTTTAGTTTTCTTCAGCTTCACCCTGAACTTACATATGAACAAGTGATGCCCTTTTCTGCAGATACCTCTGATCTGGCTTCAACAGCTGATATTGAAGCTCTCCATCAGGTCTTTCCACAGATGTAGTCAGTTTAATTTCTGTGTATTCCATCTGGAGAATTCCTTGCATACGGTTGGTTTTTGTGTTGTTAAAAAAGCTATTTCCTATGAACAAATGTTAACTTTACAAAGTTTTATCATGAATCTCCAGCTTCATTTATATCTCCAAGTCCATATATTCCTATGGCTATTCCTTTTTGTTTCCTTCTCTACATTCCAATCATCAATATTTATCAATGCATATTTGATAATTTTCTGACTGAGATTTCTGGTAGAATTAGTTTTTATTTCTTCAGATTATTTATCACTACTTTTTGATGTTAGTTATTAAAGTTGGATAATAGTTGTATTGAATGACTCTTTGAGAAGGGTAGATAAAATCTGTTCACAAAAAAAGGCATTGTATTTCATGATGTATTTAGCAAGCTTTTTTTGACAATAAATCTCATGCCTTTCCCATTGATTGTGTTATTCCTGGCATAGTAAATCACATGGTTTCTGAGTCAAAATAGCCAATATCAGTCCACTTCAGCTCACTGATACCCAGGATATGAATTTTCATGTGTTCCACTTAATTTTGACCACATCCAACTTTCCTTAATTCATACTTCAAACATTCCAAGTTTCAGTCATCAGAAGATTTTTGCAGCTGTTTCTGATTACATTGAGTTGTGTTCCATCAGTAAATGATGATTCTGAAGGTTTCATTCCCATAGGCTTTCCGGGACTTATGGCAGATTGACTCTCCTGCGTGGAACCATGTCCTCTTCAGTCATGTTTCAAGCACTGTGGGACATGAGAGGCCACCTCTGACAATGTTCTGCTTCCTTTGTTCAGGCTTTCAGTGTTTGGGGATACTTCAAAGTGATGCATAAGGTTTTCAGTGGCTTCTTCCTCTGAAGTGGGGACCAGGATCATTCTTGGTAGTCTATTTTTCAGTTGAGATGTTCCATTGAAGCCTGCTCATTTTGGGTGGCTCTGCTGACATGTGAGGTACTATTGGCATGACGTCCAGCATCATAGCAACACACAAGCCACCACAGAATAAGAAAGTGAAAGAAAAGTGATGATCAAAGGTGAGAGGGTCCATTTAGCTAAACATGTTGTCCTCTCTTTTGGTTTAGGGTCTCCCTACTGAGAAGAATTTGAATTTTTCTCTATCTAATCTTAGTAAGGTCACTTTCAGATGAGCCTACTTGTTTGTGTGTCTGTGAAAGAGACTGACTTTTAAATATCCCCGCCCTGATCTTATACAATAGCAATTCTCTTAAACTGCTTTTATGTTTCTCTGTTTTTTTTCTTGTATTAAAAGAGATTGAAAATTTGAGGTTGGGAGAGTCTTGAATTTTAGTGTTTTAAAATGAACTAATTGAGTGTGTTCTTAGAGGTAAGAAAAGAGGCATTTTGTGTCTCTCAAAGTAAATCTGTATTTTGAAAGGACAAGATCCTAAAGCTCTCATAACACTTTTCTTCAGTCTAATAAAAATAATCTTCTTTTTGCTGCAATAAAAGCTGGCCAATCTACTGGAGAATATATTGATTTTAAATCTAAGTGTATATAATAACAATAGTTTGTAGTATATTAAACATTAATTGAAATAGCTAAAAAGAAAAATAGTCTCATAAATAGCGAATTCTTCTTTTCTTTAATTGACATATATAAAACTGAACTCACAGTCATCAAGTTGATTCTGACTCAAAAATTTTGTAACAAGATAAAGCATTGCAAAACTAAATTAACATATGTAAGCCATATTTAAGAACTGACACTATCCCTAATGCAAACCAAATGTACATTATGTTCAAGAGAAAGTGAAGTGCTCATGAAAACTGATCAATATGAGGATTTTTAAACTATTATCTGAGTTTCGATATTTTTGAAAGCCATCTCATTGTTTACAGATGGGCTCTAATTTGTTTATTTTATATTCTCCAATTTTTATGGCTTTCTAGATCACTAAGGAGAAATTATAAATTATTTCTTGTGATCATAAAGAAATGATATATGAAAACTTTAAAAGAGGCCAAGTAATGCTTATCTTGAACTTTATACATTTAATTTCCATAGCTGCAAAGTCCTAGGAGCTCTGGCGGTGTAATGGATCAGGATGGGGCTTCAATCAGAAAGGCGAGCAGTCAGAAACCAGCAGCTGGTTGGTGGGCGAAAGATGGGATTTTCTTCTCCTAAAAAGAGTCACATACACAGAAACTCCCAGGTAAGTTCTAGCGTGTCTTGTAGGTCACTCTGAGTTGACATTGACTCTGACTCTGACATTGCCTTGATGACAGTGAGTCTGTCTGTTTGGGTTTGACATGACCTGGCTTAAGGGTGCTGGTGGTGATAAGAATAAGCAAAGGAGGCAGTTGCTCTGAAGGAGAGGGAGGTGAAAATGAATTCTTGAGTTTGCTACTGATGAACATTGACCTTGCTCCGATTGCTTAATTGTTTAAACTTCAGACCAGTCGGTCCTTACTCTTCTTCCCTCTAGTCTATATAGATCAGCTCTGTGGATGTCAATCGTCAAATTCAAGCTGTCCCTTCATTGTCGTGTTTTCCTCACTTCCACTCTATAAGTGAATCTGGGAGCAACTGTGAAAGCATAGTATGCTGCCCACAAGATTTCTTTAGCATTCACTTGTAGCAAGGGTTCTTCTCAGGTGGACACAGCCAAATAGGCCAATGCTTAACCATATTACATAAACTAGTCTGAGGGGTTTAGGTTAGCTTTTTCAGTCTTGGCATGTCCACTACAAATTGTCTTTTGGGGATTGAACAACCCATTCACAGTGGTCACCTAAGACCATCAGAATACATATTTGGTTTTTGATGGAGTTAGCAACCAAGGCACTACCTTGGTTCATCTCCAGGTGGGTCTGCCCACATGCAGATGTGCCCACATATAAGCCCCTGGCGTGATGTGAAAATATAATCACATTAAGCCCATTTCATATACTCTGTACAAATACAGGTGCATGTGACAGGTTTGGCACCACAATGTACTTATGCAGACCATTCACACATGTGTAGAGAGCAGTTACTGTGCAGAAAGCAGCAGTTTCAGAGGTAAAACAATACTTCATGAATTATAATTACTGGGTAAATGTAGAATCGTTTATGGTAAAATCATCAACTACTGATATATGTGTGTGTATGTGTATGAATATGTACATGTACCTGTATATATCATGGGAAATTAATCTGGATGCTGATCAGTCTTTTAATATTGAGCTGTGATTGATTCAAATACTGTCTCCCTGTGATAATAACAGGTAAGTAAACAGCAACAACAACACAGAGTGTGGTAAATCATAGGAAATGTTAGTGAGCTAGACTGACTGAACTATGCCACATATCATTTTTAGTATTATGAAAACTATCGTCATATATTATTTTCATTAGCATACCATTCCATGACAATGGTTCATGTGAAAAATACTAAGAAAAGAAAATATAGTGAGGATTTTTTTACCATATGGTTTTATCTCAATAATTCATAGCTGGAATTGAGAAAACATGTGTGTTATTTGTCGTGAAGTTCTATCAGCTGAATCTATAAAGTCGAAGAATCTAAAATGCCTCTTTGATAGCATGCATCTGAGTTTTGCCAGCAAGAAACCAACTATTTTAGAAGCAATGCTGATGGGTTGAAGCAAACCAGACTTAACACTGGTGGCAAGTACCACAAACAAAATGTAGCAGTCCTTGAAGCTTCATAATTCGTGGCAACTCAGAATCACCAGGTTATGAAACCTCACACTATTGCTGAGGATTTACTGTTGCCAGTGACCAAAGACATTGTTCCAGTAATAATAGGAGACAAATTTGTGACAAAGTTGAGTTCAATTTCCATATCTAATGACACTATCTGCAGAAGAATACATGATATGATTGCTGATATTCTTGATCAGGTAATCCAGGAAATTCTATCTACTCTACTTCTAATATTTAACAACCAACTTGATGAATCTACAGATGTTGCAAACCATTCACAGTTACTGGTTTATATGAGATATATTAATGATGGTGATTTTAAAGGCAAGTTTTGCTTTTGCAAATCTTTCAAAATGACGACTACTGCATTTGCTGTATTTTCCACAGTTGGTTCATTTCTGAAACAGCATAAGTTCTTTTGGGAAAAAGTTTTGTGCTGCTTACACAGATGATGCTCCAGCTATCCTAGAATGTCAATCTGAATTTCAACATTTGGAACTGAATGAGTCACCCAAAGTCATTAGAACTCACTGTATGATTCATCAGCAGACATTAAAACCAAAGATGTTGCCACAAAAGTTACCAGAAGTAATGAAAAATGCTATAAGTTTTTTCAATTTTGTGCAGAACACTTTAAACAGTCAACTGTTTTCACAAGTGCTCAACGAGTTGGATGCAATGAATAATGCTCTGCTTTTTCACACTGAAGTGAGATGGTTGTCAAGAGGAAAAGTTTTAAAACATATTTTTGAGCTCCTTCATGAACTCAAAACATTTTTTAATCAGAAAGCAAAACTGTATTCCAAAGTATTTTTCAGCAATGAGAGTGAGCTGCAGAAAATGGCTTACTTGGTTGACATCTTAACCATCTTGAATGAGTTAAATTTATCACAGCAAGGACCAAAAGCAACATGTCTTGATTTGTTTGAAAAGAACTGATCATTCCAAATGAAGCTTCAGCTTTGTCATCAAACAAAAACTGGATGAAAATAAGATTTACATTTTGCCTACCTTATCTGCTTTCTTTGACGAACATGACATTGAACCAGACAAAAGGATTACGATGGTAATTTCTGTGAAAGAACACTTGTAAATGCTTGAAGATGAAATTTTATTGTACTTTCCCAATCTACTTGACACCCCATTTGTACTTACCAGAAGCCCATTCACAGTCGAAGTTGAAGATACTCTCCTCAGACAGAAAAAGAGAAGTTCATTAAACTTATTAACAGTGATGCAGTTAATACAGATTTCTCTGTAATGCCAGTTACAAAATTCTGCATCAAATTTGCAGTTATATCCTGTTTTGCCTGAGAATTTATTACACATTCTCCTTCCATTTCCAACAAATACCTTTATGAAGCTGAGTTTTCCAGCTTGCTGATTATCAAGTTTAAATACAGAAGTAGATTTGTAGAAAATGATTTTCACTGTGCTCTTGCAAAGACTGCCCTGAGACTTTCTGATCTGGTGAAAAAGAAGCTATCTCATCTTTTGCACTAACATTGGCTTTTTATGCATACTGTCAAAAATGTAGCAATGCAGCTTAATGCTATTATATTAAGACTGCACCCATGCTACACCATGTTTAAAGACAAAGTTTCATTTACATGTAATTAGAAATAAATATTTCATAATATATATTAACACGTTGTTTTTGTAATTAACTGCTATGCTTTACTTATGTTCAATTTGTAACAAGGAAAACACATCCTTCATATGAGATATTTACAATATGATTCTAACAGTAGGACATTACAGTTAAGAAGTAGCAACAAAAATAATTTTTATGGTGGGGGGGTCACAACAGCAGGAGGAACTATATTAAAGTGTTGCAACAGTAGGAAGGTTGAGAACCACTGCCTTAGTCCATCTCTTATCAGTTTTGCATGAGTCTTTTGAAATGGTGAGACAAGACAGTGAATTGGGTTTCATGCCCCAGTGAGACAGATGGGATCAAATGGCTGAGCAACTGAGGCCATCATAACTGAAAAGAGGTGCTGGAGCCCAAATAGCTGTATCATTAACATTTTTTAAAATAGAAACTTCACCTATAAATGGCCCTAAATGTGCATATCTTCTGAGATCCATTATGAGTCATTGACCACTATAGAGAAGGTGAACGTCTTAGAAGGATGGTTGATAAGAGAATACAGTAAAGATGATGGGTTCAACCTCTGCCTTGTAGTAATCAACCTTGTGCTGGTGTGAAGTTAAACGAAGCATGTTTTTGCCCCCATTTCTTCATACAACTTACTTCATTTTAAATTTATGATTTTGCTCTTATAGCCTATAAGTGATTGGAAATTCTCATCCCTAACGGTCATAGGATAAGTCATACTATACTGCAAACTAAGACTTCTTGCACTGTACTTGGAATTTCTAGTATACAGGGAATCATTATCATGTCAAGGAGAAGTATTATTTATAGGATAAAGTGTGGCTGCTTTCATCAAGAAAGACACAATACTTACAGAATCCAAGTGATTCAGTTTGGTGCCTCCAAATTCTTGCTTGCCTTTTATAATGCTAAACAGACATTTGTAGCACTTCTGGTTTGATAAAATTATATTTGCAATGGGTCCAAAGATCTCATCAGGGAAACTTTGTTGTATAACACCAGCTAAACCATCAAGGCCAGGGGTTGGAAACCAAAGAGATTGTCAGAGGAAGATGATTTTAATGTTGAGAAGAGCAAGTAAACATCAATACTATTTATAGACTTAAAAACACTACAGAGAGAGAATGCCATAAGGGCCTTTAAAGGAGAATGAATATTGTGGGGGGAAATGTGCCTGTAGGTTTCAATTACTTTTTTTTCAAATAAAATAAATGTGTATGAACTTATTATAAAATATCTGAGCAGGATCTAGTTTGAAAATTGTAAAGGGCTAGAACTTCAATTCAATAAGGATCCCTGGTCAGTGCAACATGAATTCTAAAATTGAAGACAGAAAAAAACATCAAATTTGTGGTGATACTTGAGTGAAAAAATGATGAAATCACTGGGGTATTACAGCCATTTATAGTGGCAATGTTCCAAAGAAATCAGCAGTTTATATGCAAATATACAGATTATTCTAATAGAAAGCAAAAGAAAGTTGAACATGATGTCTGCAGCAGCAGTCCAGAGACATCTGTTTTGGAGTAAAACAATTATTTTCTTCATGTTCTGATTGAAGATGACCAAAGATTAACTTCTGACATAATCTCAACTGACTTGGCTTATGCAATTCTGACTGAAAAATTAAAGTGTAGCTAGCCTGCTCAGTGACTTCCAAAACTGTTGTGCATAGTTTTGTAGTAGAAAAGAACACTTCCAGCATAGTTTTGTAGTAGAAAAGAACACTTCCAGTGAGAATTGTAAATAAGTGGGAGCAAGATTATGAAGTGCATTTTTGAAGAACTATTAAAGGATATGAAATGTGGCTTTACTGATCTTGAAGACCATGCACCAAGAAATGAATACCAAGAGGTGGAAATGACGCAGTCAGTACAAATATGAACCAGTGAAGAGCAAAGGTCATTTTGAAAGTTTTTTGTTTTGTTTTGTTTTTAATGTTCAAGACATTTTACTAGTTGTTTTTCTGGAGGGCCATCTACTTATTATTAGTTTTTTGAGAAAGTTAGCCAAAACGTTAGCCTTAAAACTCTTGTGACGCTTATCTAGAGGATACTTTTCTAAAGGACTATGCTCCCGGTCTTTCCTGTCATCCAAATAAGGGGAATTTTGGGAGGGTTTCTGTATATAACTTACAATCCTAATATGACTTTTTCTTTAATTTCCCTTATAATTCCAGTATAAGTAAAGGGCATTATTTTTTTTTTCCTCAACAATGTTAAGAAGATCTCATCAACTTGATGAAGTTCCTACAACCCTCAATCATTGATGATAGTGTCAGGTGCCATCCAGCATGCCCTGATTCATAACAAAGCACTCCATCTTGACAATGTTTATGCATTGAATTGGTTGTTGCAGCTGCTGTGTCAATCTGTCCCCCTGAGAGTCTTCCTCTTTCTTTTTTGCTGTTTTCCAACTTTATTAAGCACGATGTCTTTTTCCAGTCATTGTTCTCTCCTGGGAACCTGTCCAAAGAATGTGAGACAGTGTCTTATAATCCTTGTTTCTAAGGAGTATTCTGACCGTACCTCTTCCCAGATAGACGTGTTTGTTCTTTAGGCAGCCTATTCAATATTATGTGCTCCCACTATGGCTGCTAGCATCAATTAAAAAGTGACTTGACATTGATGGGTTTTATGTTCAGATATAAATTTACATTGAAATTCTAACTTCTAATTTGACTCTCTCCACAAAGTCTTTGAAGTTACTTTCTCTCAATCTTCTATTATTCGAGTTCCTACTCTTTGTCTCCATGTGATAAGATTCCTTGGGTACAATAGTCACAGAATGGTCTCCATACAGTAATAGAGATACAGACCATGAAAATACACCACTTAGCACTCTTGGTGAGGTACTGCCATGACAACCTCAGTTGTCATCATTGTGCTCAGGAGCTGGTAACATTTCTTTCAGGTTGAAAATAATTAAGAATCAAAAAGGTCCTGAGGTATCCCCAGTAGAGACAGATACTGTATGCCTTCTGTGGAAATATTTTGAAGGGAGAACCCCTTAGAGATCTGGCTGAACCTTTACTAGAAATAATTATTTTTGGATATTTTAATTTATATCATAGTGCTGATCTGGACACATAAAAGTAAGAGCACAGTGAACTCTAGGAAGATCTTAAAGTTTAGGATTCTACCTACTCAATAATCTTTTTGTTTTTGTCTCCTTTCACAGACAGTAGATTTCCATCTGTGTCTAAAATCCCACAAGTCTAACTGCTTGATGCTCACCTCTTCTCTGTAGTGCTGGCCTCCACAAACATTGCTCACACACCACATCAAGGTTTTGAAGTTAGTTTCTCAGTAGACCCAAAGCAACCTAGCAATAAAAATATCACTCATAAAATAAAGTATGTAGGTCATATAAAATAAGACTACACTTGCAGCATTGAGAGTATCAGAGAGATTGCTGGCACATAAATGCTTTCCTTGAGTAAATTCCCTGTAGAGTGACATAGTTCCTGTACTGAATAAAAATGCATGCATGGGCACGCACACACACATATATGCACACAAACATGCATGCATGCTCCTGTCAATTCATTGTCTTTAGTCCATTATAAACCATAACCAGGCAATCAAAAGTCCAAATATATTTTAGAATATGTCATATTACTTATTTTAGCAGTTTCAGTAAGATTTAAACAAAGGTGGTTTTAAAAATCAATCTTATAATTACTACAAAAACAGATGACATAAAACAGGATATGTGTTTTATTAATTATACATTGTGTGAGTAATTCATCCATGGATAATTATAACTTCATTGAATATTTGTATCATTATTCTGCATATTTTATTTTTAGAGACTTCATTTAATCCACCATGATATTGGTGATGACTTATAATAACTGCTAAAACCTTTAGTCAATCATTAGTATGCTTTCAGTTATTTGAATTTATTGGGTATGAATAATTAATATTTTCAGTTCTCATTTTCATATTTTTCATTATTCAGCCTACAGAAGACTTTTTCACAGGAATAAAATCATTTCCAGCATATTTTCCTTTTCTCTTTCTCTCTATGTAATGCAGTCTTAAAGGAACCTTGAAAGGGATTGATTTTATTATGGACCTATAATATAGATGAAACTTTGGCACTTCAAACCCACCAGCTACTTGCAAGAATAGAAGGCTGCCTATGCACAATTTACAGTCTTACAAATCCTATGGGGAATATCTACTCTGTTTTATATAACCTCTATGAGTAAAAATAGACAGTGATGTTTTTATTTGTTTTGTTTTGTACTATCCTAGTAACTGAGCTAGAAGTCTCACATATATCATCTAATTTAATCTCCCTAGCACATTGTATTGTTGGCATTATAGTGGTCAATTTTAAGGAGTGGAAACTCAATCTGATCGAGGAAAAATAACTTACCCAGCTTTTCAATTATGAACAGTGGAGCCAAGAATGAAGCCCAGAGCATTCTGACTCTAAAGGCCATGCCTTCACACTCTTAAACTAATATCCTTTCCTATTATACAATTAAAGTCACCAACCAATGATTTCATAGGAATTTTGCAGTATGCATTATAAGTGATGTGTTTATATATTATATTAGTATTAAAATAAGCTAATGGGTATTTCCATATTACTGAGATATATGTTGCATAATTTTAATGGTTATTGCAATATTAATAAGATATGTAGGAAATTTTTATAACAGTAATTGCCATTTTTAAAAGATATATGAAGAAGTTTATATGCAGCAAAAATAATAAATATGCTAGGAGAACACACTGTCATATGCATATTCTAAGTAGCACTCCTCGAATGGTTATAGATTACAAAAGTAATTTTACTGGAAATTTAAGATAGTTGCATTTAGAATTACAACATGAAAGATATATTTAAATGTTCTTTCTCTCTTCAGCATCTCTTTGTTTCAGTCTAACACGTAGGC
>PVJH01020303.1:0-40957 GCA_004026705.1 Nesogale talazaci | reverse complement strand
AAGTCACTTTCAAGTAGCTGCCCACTAAAGCCTTCTACATTCTCCACTAGAAATACAAGGGTGAAGGCACATTTGTCCACCAGACCCCCCTTACCAGGTACGGTTCTGATGCAAACACTGATGTACAGGGTAAGCCCACCCGGGCAAGGGATTTTCAATCATTTTCTTGTGCTTTTCTTCATCCATGTCTTCATTTGGCGCCCTGTTTCTTCATTCAATAATTAATTGGATGCCTTCACTTCCAAGTTATGACAGCATTCCCTTCTGATGACCCCTCCCCATCATGAGCTGGTTCTGACTTCAGTCAAGTAATTCTCTGTTTGGTTTTCATTATGATTGCCTTTTATTATAAGTAGCTATATACATCCAATCTTTATTTGCCTTTGAACGTCTGTGCGTGAACATCTGTGCATAGCAGCATCAGCAAGTCATACCCTCGGAGTGCATGGAGGACATATTACTAATGATAAGATGTACATCAAAATGAAGGAAAAGCAGACTGTAAGTGCATCTCATTGAATATGTCACGAGTCAGAAGCTACCCTGTTTTCAATGTTGTCCTTAGGCATGGATTTTCTGGCTCGAAGAAGGTACAGAAAGAGAGCTGTATCTTAAGCCAATCTCTTGGTTTGGCTAAAGATTCCACCTTAACAGCTCTCTGCCCTATGTTTCTGTTTTAAAAGCATGGCAACATTTCTCCTTTCCAAGTAGTATTTTGTTCAAGGTTAGGCTCATGCGGATGAAAGACGGGGCTTTCTACTGCTGTAAAGAGTTAGCGCCCCAGAAAATCACAGCAGCAAGAGTACTCTGATGCATAGGGTGCCAGGACTCAGCATTCACTCGATGGCATTGGTTTGAGCTTTTCAAAAATATATAAACACCTTAAAAGAGCCATCACAACATCTATTGCTCAGAAAAATTCTCATGTGTGCGCATCATTCTACTATCTATCTGCCTGTGTGCTAAAGTGCATTTGCGTGCATGTTGTTACCATGCTGGAAACTCTGCCATTGGTATATCCTATATCGACATGACGACCCACGGTTGGTGGAGCTTCCAGAAGGGCAAGGCTCAGAAAAAAAGCTGGTGACCTACTTTTGAAAAATAATAAAATCTTGTACCGTAGAGTGCAGCATAAAATCTATACCGTATAGGTGAGCCCCCTAGGTCGGAAGGCACTACGCACTAGCCACAACAATGGGCTTGAATAAACAGATGGTCATGATCATGGTTGAGGATCAGGTATCATTTTGTTCTGTGCTGCACAAGGTCATCGCGTATGGTGCCGACCCATGGACTCTAGCAGCAACGACACAGCTGTCCTGAAACTGACTACTATGGCTTTGTCCTTCTCTTGATCCCCAGCCCAATCTTATCTCTTGAAGCTAACTCACTCTTCTCTTGGGTCTGCATGTAGGTACGTCCCAACGTGCAAGGAATTTTGCTAGCGCGTTACTTAAATGATGCCCCACGGCTCACGGAGAAATTCACAAGGACGTTAATTATTACACATAGAGAGAAACTATAACATTTTGATTCACTTGTGTTTTTCTGTTAAATGTGGTATTTGCCAACTGCATTTTATGCTTAAGTCTAGTTAATGATGGACAGTGAATTAAAGTCTTCCATTGTGCACATGGAACACATATGCTCTCTGTTCTGGCAAGGCTCGGCGGGATTCATGAGATGGAGATGAGAGGGTAAAGTATGAAGCGGTCTAACACCTGGCTTTCTCTAAATCGCCTCATCCCAATGTAGCTGCATGGCCAGAAATCCCCTGCCTGTAAAAGGTAAAGAAGACCGAGAAAGGACACACTTGAACGACAGTGTTAGTGTAGAAGATGAAATATACCAAGGGCTGCCAAAAGAATGGACCAATCCGTCTTGGAAGAAGTGCATCCAGAATGCTCCCTCCACGCTGCCTTTCCTGTATGAGGGAGTTTATAAAGTTCATGGGGTATTGCATTCAACTTTTTAATCCATTTTTCATATGAACTTTAAAAAAAACCCTCAGACTTTGAACAAGGTATCAGGAGAAAACAGTCCCGGGAGAAGGACATCATATTGGTTAAAGTAGAGGGTCAGCAAAAATGAGAGAGAGCCTTAGTAAGATGGATTGACCCCGGGGCTGCATCCATGGGCTCCACCATAGAAGTGATTGTGAAGATGGCCTGGAAATGGGCCTTGTTTCCTTTGATTGTTTATGGGGTCACTATAAAACGGAAACACCTCAATCACACCTACTGACCCCCACCGGTATCTAAGTGCCCTGAGCAACCTCATTCCTCTTTCATCGGCAGTACCAAGACCTGGCATTTAGGCATTTTTCTAATGAAAACACATGTCACGTGACCCAATGGAGACACGGTAAACAGCATTGAGAAAAGCAGGTCAACACACTCATACCTTTTTGTTTTTTTAAAGAAAGAATTCACTGGCTGGAAAAAATGTAAAGACTATTTTTCATTAGCAAGTGAAAACAAACCAACAGCCACCTAGAAAATTTACCAGAAGAAGCACATACTAGAAGATAAGCATTTCATGTTAGAAATACACATCTGACTTCTGACATATAGGAAAAGCCCAAGTGAATGGCTAAGCCAAAGGTGGCGGTACCTCCATAGAATGGAACACAAACCAGGAGACAAAAGGCAAGGACCCGGCAGTACAAGCAGCAACTTGGATGAATCCCAAAGACTTCTCACTGAAGGAAAGAAGCCAGTCCCAAAGTATCCCACATGGTAAGGTTCTATTTCTACAACATTCTCACAAAGACATGGAGGCAGTAACTGAAGGCACATCCTTGATTACTCCGAGCTATGAGGGTCAGGGGTGATTATAACAAAGCTGTTCAAAGGCTTGTTTTCTTCCTTTGAGAAGAAATGTATCCATCTGTGTCATCATCACGGTGATTACGAGATTCTATATATGTGTGTCAAGGAGACCTGGTCATGCAGTGGGTCAACTGTTAGGCCACTAACTGCGTTGTCCTGGGGCTCAAACCCATGGGCTAGTCCTCAAGAGAAAGAGGAGGCTGGGTGCTTCTGCAAGGATGTATAGTCTCAGAAACCCTAGAGCAATTCTCCTCTATGCCGTAGAACCGAAGGATCCTTCTCAATGGTAGTAGGTACGTATACGACTGCAGATAGTAAATCTGGTTTTATTGCACATTAGTTAGAGATATTGTTAAAACAATAAAAAGAAATATTATAATGAATCCAAAGAACTAGGCAGAATTATTTAATGCCAATGAAGGAAAAGGCTTAGATCAGAAAAGCAGTTGTTTTGAACAGAGAAGCTGGGGCTAGTCTGAAAAAAGGAGCCCATCAGTCCGATGGTATAAGATTTATAGTACAGTATAGTACTGGCAGATGAACATTTGTCATTCAGGGATTCTCAAACTTTTTAAACAGTGGGACAGTTCACTCTCCCTCAGATCGTTGGAAGGCTGGACTGCAGTTAAAAAAAACACACTAAAAAAAAAAAAACAACTATGAACAAATTCACTGTGGGCCTGGGATGAGTCGCTGCTAAGCAGGAAGGCAGTAGTGGCAAATACACCCAGAGGGCCATATAAGTGTCCTTGGCGGGCTGCATGTGGCCCGTGGGCCCTGATCTGAGGACCCCTGACTATAATTGCTTGCTTAGCCTGCTTGCCTGCTCATGAAAAGGCTAGGAGGTTGAGTCCATCCGAGGCAGCTCAGTAGAGAGGTTTGGCAGCCGGCTACCAAAGATCAAAGCAACGGCCCCCACCCTCTCCCCAGCACAGCTCTACAGGGACACACACAGGGGGGAGTCAAAAGGCACAGCAATGGGTTGATTTGAAAGGCCATTTCTCACACAGACTGAAAAATAAAGGCATACGGGGTGGTGGGGGGAGCGAGGGGAAGAAAACAAGAATCAATATCTGTGTCAAAGTCCTATACGCAGATCACAAGTAGTTTTTGTATTTGGATTTCCTGCAATGTCGTTTGCTAACAGCTTGTGTATCCAGAGAAGTCTTGTAAAAAAGGAGAAAGAATGGCTTTGCTGCTGAAAGCTGTCGGCTCCTCCACCGACACTCAGCACAATCTATAACCTTGTTGAAACATTAACAGTATTACATTATTCATCACAATGAGATTATTAGTTGATGGGAAACAAATTACACAGCTTCGCAACCTGCTCTACTTCCTAACTGCATACAAAGCAATTTTTCATGAATGGAAATTGCTACCCAGGAAGAGAAACTTCTGTTTGTCTTAGGAAATTTCCCACCATAGAAGGAGCTGATTCTGGGCAGGCAGAAGGGTTCACAATAGTAAAAGGAGAAAAGCATGTATTTAAAGACGAATGTTAACAGTGACCCAAGGGGGTAGGCGTCTTGGTTCTGCTGAAACTCAGGTAGAAACCCCCAGTATCAGCCAGGGAGGGGGGGGCAGGGGGGGAGTTATTACCCTTTTTGCCCTGGATGTGTTGGAAGGAGAAAAGTCTGCTTTAGGAAGGGGAGGCAGGGCAGCAGAGCGGTTGCAATGCTGGCAATGTCTGCGGCCACGGAGAAAAACTGTATTTGGGTATCCAGCTGAAAATGTCATCTCCTTTTTGAATTTCCAGGTGCTTCTGGACTCCTTTCAGGACCACCCTCCTCCAGTGCAGGTGGGAGTGCCTATCCTCTCTTCAGTAACCTTGGGGTAGAAGTGTAGATGCTCATCTCCGCCCCCTCCTCTGGGTGTGCGAACTGAGTGGAGCCCACAACCTGTAGACTGGTGGGGCTGGGGGCGGGGGCGAGGTTCGGGTGGGCAAGAACTGTTTGTTGGAGAAGTGAATCGATGGAAAGGTTTCCAATGGCAACCGCTTCACCTGGGGAAACAGGTGTGGGATGATTAGGCTGTACCACTCCAGCACCTGTGACCCACATCAGCTCTGCCCTCAGAGC
Source organism: Nesogale talazaci (assembly GCA_004026705.1). Lineage (NCBI taxonomy): Eukaryota > Metazoa > Chordata > Mammalia > Afrosoricida > Tenrecidae > Nesogale > Nesogale talazaci. The sequence goes on along the minus strand of PVJH01020303.1, from coordinate 36,042 downwards.
TCTGGGCTCCGACAGGACCGAGCTGGGAGCTGGCCGAAATGAGAGGGACGTGCAGGCCCGAGCTCAGCCCCATCTTCACTCAGGAGGACACGCTGCCTCCTACCTAGGAACACACGCAAGGGAGCTGTGAGAATCTGACCACGGGGCCTGGGGCGTGAGGTGCCCTTGAGCAGCCTCCATCCCATAGTGACCCTGTGCACGACAGAAGGAAACCCTGGCAGTCCTGCACTGGCCTCACAATCATTCTTATGCTTGAGCCCATTGCGGCAGCCATGGCGTCCGCCCACCTGCTTGAGTGTCAACCCCTTTTTCTTGTTTTCTTGACTCTCTATGTTACACACACACACACACACACACACACACACACACACACACACAACGAACAAACCAAAATCAGTTTTAACAAAACCACGTCACTGCCGTCGGGTTGATTTGGAGTCTGAGCAGCAGCTCTGTGGGACCCCAGCACTGCTCGATAGGGGTTCCAAGTCTTTACAGAAGCAGAGAGCCTCAGCTTTCTCCCCGCAGAGTAGCTGGTAGGTTTGAACTGCTGACCTTTCGGTGAATAGCCAACGTTTAACCCACTGCACCACAAGGCTCCTGCCCGAGACTCAGAGGTGACGCAGCAGGCCCGGTCCCATCAAACTCCGCTCCTTATCCCCTTGGTTCATGAGGGACAAGCCTCTGCCTCCCGTCCTCCCTCTGTCCTTGTCTCTCTGTGCCCTGACCTTTCTGATGACACGCAGGTAGATATAGCTAAAACGCCATCGGTTTTTTGGATGATTTTGGCCCCTTTTCGTTGTTTCCAGTCTCAGAGGAAGCAAATAAAAACAAAACCACACACACCATTCTGCCTACCTGGACGAGTCAAGAGCAAAGCCACCTGCACCCCCGGCCTCCTGGCCACCTCTCTAGGAAGCCGCCTCTGCGGCAGGAGCCACTGCTTGCTGCCCGTGATGCTGGGGACACAGCTAACTGGCCTAGGAAAGCGGCAGTGCTGGATCTGAGGTTCTGCTCAGTGAGACGTGTGTCCCGATGGAGGTGAGGCTTGCCGAAGGGCAGGAAGTCGGCAGAGATGTGGGCAGGCCCTGAGCCAGAGAGGCGGGTACTATCTTTGTCATTCCTCCCAGGGATCACACTGCCAGTCTGGTGAATACCCAAAGGGCCTCGGCGTTTCTCCTCGCTCCAGCCAAAGTCCCTGGTCCCAACGTGTCCCCGCTAAGCAGCCCTTTCTTGGTGTTACATCAGTGGCGAGACTAGTCAGGAGTCCCTGTTTTCCAGGGAGAGATGATTCTTCTTGAATCTAGTTTCTAAAGATGACAACAGACCCGGCCTATCTGCCATCCTCCCGGCTGAGAGGGAGAATTGTAAGACCAAGTGAGGATTGGAGGCAAAACTGCTGGAGAAGCAAACTTCAGGAGAAGAGAGTTGAATGTTCCCTCTTCCAAGGAGGTGGGGGGGGGTGGCTTTCTGGTTTTCTGGGTGAAGTCAAATGGACCAGTTGTCATCACTGTTAGCAATGGAATATAATGTGCTCGGATGTGCTGGCAAGTTTATGGGAGGACCTCGTCTCTCACACACCTGGGGTTGTGTTGGAAAATTAAACAGCGCTAGAAACAGCCTGTGGCAAAGTCTGTAGAAGGAAAGTAGTCTAGGGATCGCCTGTGACCCCGGGGAGGTATTATTCCCGTTTAACTGGATTTCTAAGATTGTGTAACAATCTCAGACAAAGTAGCACCTCCTACAGGGTCAAATCCCTGTTCTTATCACTATAGTACGCCTTTCTTACAAACCTACTCCTCTTTAACACTGCACGTCACGTTTTCACATGAAGCATCAGCAAGGCTCATCCTATGGACAGTGACAACGATGGCTACATGTCTTTAAGCATTTAGTTTGTGCCCGCATCTCTGACAAGCACTTCACATGAATGCATGCAATCCTTATCCGAGCCCTGTACCAGGGCATCCATTATACGGATCAGGAAGCTGCGGCTTGAGAGGGTAAGTCATTGAGTGCCACGTGAGTGGCAGTTCTCCCCGTCAGACCCTTCAGACCTGGCTCTTCCACCCTCTGCGGTCCTGACTCACAGCGGCATCTTTCATCACATATAGACAAAGAGTACGATGGCTCAGATGAGGGAAGGCTCTGGATCACCACATTGTACTGCCTCCAAGTGCTCTGATGTGTACTTTAACGTTTCGGTGTACTGGTAAGGAACCGCGGTGGCACAGTGGCCACAAGTTGGGCTTCTCACTGTAAGATCACCCGTTTGAAACCACCAGACATTCTCTAGGAAAAAGATAGGGCGCTCCACTACCGCCCCTCACCACAAATATCAGGCTCCATTCTTTTCTTCCTTTTTGTTACTGCCCATCTTGGAAGTTCTTTTTAAAAATAGCATTAGGCTTTAAAATGATGACAATTATATGCTAATGAAAAACAAACACAAGTCCATAAAAAAGCCACAAAAACTACACAGCACGGACTTTTGCCACCTATTTTGAGAGACATTTAAAAATTTTATTTCTCGACTTGGGGATATGTTCCAGAAAGCTCACTTTGCAAAGGCCTGACAAGAATACTCACTGTGTTTCTTAGCTGGATTTTGCACATGACCTTGTTTCACCAACTAGAAGGTAAGACTGGAAGGTACAGAACACCTTCTGTTGTGAAAACAAACACGTGCCCCTTCTTGGAGCAGAGCTGCCAACCCAAGACCCCACCCCCACCCCCCGCCAGTCTTTTCATGTAGAGTGGGGGAGACATATAAGTGACTGTCTTTCATTAGTGCAGGGATGAAGGGAAGCCAGAGGGGATCAAGCAGGGGTGCTTGGCCGGGCAAACTGTACCCACATGGATCATATCAGTACCCACACGGATAATAACTCCTCCTGTCCCTTGTGTTAAGGGGTGGTTATATATATATATATATATATATATATATATATATATATACACACACACACACACATATAATACTACCATATGTCTTTGTTTGTTTGTTTGTCTTTGGACCAGGGAAAACCTAAAATATCTTCTATCTGGGCATTTACAGAAGGATTTTCCTGGCTGCTGGTCCACAGAGGGTGTGCAGCTGCTTCATGACCGAGGAGGGAGGGGCGTATGAGCTGTGGGTCCTCCTCAGCTCCTCAGGGCCTCCTTCTGCCCTACACAGACAGCCACACATGCTCACAATCAGTAGAGGGATTTGAGGCACATTTACTTCAGTGCTCTACTCCTGACAAAAAGGTTGGCAGTTCAAACTTCCACAAGGTACCTTGAAATAAAGCCTGCCAATCTGCTTAGGAATAGACAGCCATGGGGTGCTGTTCTGCTCTGCATACAGGAGTCTTGAGGAGGGGACAGGGACTCGAGGGCATGGCTGGTCATGATAGGGGTATGGGTGTGTGTCTGTTTGGACACATGCACGGCGAAACGGCCGACATCACTGGCAGGTTAGATTAGTCTTCATCCAAGACCATGGTGCTGGCTCCTTCCACTGGACTGATACCAGGCACAGGTATCCTCTCTCTACATCAGACACATTTGCTTTTACTCACATTTAAAAGGAAAAAAAACCCCAACCAAATGCAAAACCATAAAACAAAGCCACACCACACCACCAAGTTTCCTTTCTCAGGTTCCACAAGGCAGCCACTCATGATCCATCTGACCAGGACTGAGACATCCTGGTATAGAATTATTGCAACAGGCCCACTGTGAGCATTTAATACAGGACACCTCCCCGGACGTCACATGCCCCCCTTCCACCTCCCCCACCTGGATGCCAGTCAGCCGCCTGCTTTGCCACTGTGCACCTAGGCGTTCAATATGGACGGCAGCAAAATCAGCAAACAGATTTTCTTCTTCTCTTGTGTTTGATATCTCGCCTACTATTTGGGCTTCACTGAAACAGAAATGTCACACTGCTATCTTTAGCACACTCGGAGAGTTGAGCTCAAAACGCCGTCGCTGATGCCCTAGACAAAAGTGAGGGGAGGCAGATTCCATCTCTCGCACAGCAAGCTGAGAGGCACAGTTTCAAAACAGCTATTAATCTGCGGTCCGGGAAAAAGGCACCCGCTCTCTCTTCCACTGCCAAAACCAAAGTTAAATAATCCAGCTATTTCTGAAGTAATTAGCGGCACGTATTATTTCCCAACACTCAGGAATGGAATCATTTTGGAAACCAGTGCTCTTGACACGTTTCACAATAAAATCAATTACTTTTAAAGGCAAGGAGCTCATTTTCCACCCTGGGAACATACGACGCACCACCTGCCTGCTCCCAGAGATACCACCTGGCTTTTATTTTTTAATGGGTTTTTGGGACTGGGGTGCTTGTCCTTCTGGTATTACCTGCACGTTTCTGCGGCGAGGGACCTCCCACTCATCCCTACCTGTCTTTGGTCATTTTGTGGCCCGGTTTGCAAGCACAGCAGGTCCAGCCACAGGGAAGCTTTCATCTCTATGTAGGAATTTGACCTTCGAAACCAGATAGGACCTTACTGATCAGAAAGGGATTTGCACCCCAGTTCAATCTCTGACATCCCCATGAAGTTCAGTAGCAAAAGCTGATCTTGCATGTGCAAAAGCTGATTCAGGGAGCTATTGTACATATCTGTGTACATAGCATGTACCAGGCCTGTATTTATTCTTCCCGGAGAAGTTTCGTGGATACCATTTTCATCAAAGGTAAGCAATTTAAAAGTTACTCTTTTTGTTGACAGTATCTACAGCAGGGAACCTAGGCAGATTACAAATGGATATACATATATATTTCCTCCCCAAGGGGCAATGGGTGCTACTGTCTTTCCAGACCATAGTGTAGAAGGCAAGATCAGATAGAGGTCACCCTGCTTTGAGATCTGTGTGTTTGGGGGCAGAAATCAAATGGAAAGGACTCCTCCTGGCACCGACACACATGGCCTTCCTGTTTGGTAACTCTCCAGTGGTGTCCACGTGCTCCACCACAAGTGTGGTACTCTTGGGAAAACAGTCATTCTTTTTGACCACTAGAGCTATGATTTTAAGGCTTTCCAGGTTGGTTCTCTTTATGTCACCTTGGAAAGGACTCACTTTATTTTTGCCCCCCACAACCCTCAGGAAATCCTCCTCTTTATTCCATGGGTGATTGACTCCTGAACCTCTCCCTGCATCCCTGAAGACATAACTAAATAACGATATGAAGCTGTTCAAAAGTCAGTCATCAAGAACTCTCCAGAATCAGAATGTTTCAGAAAAGCCTGGAATCTGTGCCCAAAACAAAAGAAGGCAACAGCAAGAGCAAACCTCCAGTTTTGATGATTTTCAAATTCTTCATATAATGTACTGATGTATATGTTCCCTACAGCCAAGGCAATTTCTGTGTCTAAACATCCTCAAACACCCTGATATCAACAAACTGTAGAGACCTTCGTATTTGTGGTAAAGCATCCCATGTCACGTCAAGTCTGTCTTTTATAAGCCTCCTTTGAAAAAACCTCCTCTTTCTGCAATGGGCCAAACCCAATTGATCTTTTTATGTCTCTAGTCTCTCTGAGGGGGGGGGGGCGTAAAATGTGCTATTTCCCCAGAGCATGATAAAGTGATCTGAGTATGCCTCGTCTTTAAGCAATAACCATTAATATGGGTTCCGTTTGTCCCAGACATCTGTAATGCTTTGGGCTGTATTTTCTGGAAAGATAACAGTGCTGTCTTGAGAACTGGTGCATGAAGAGGACAGAAGGCAGAGAGGCACAGCTGTACTGCTCGTTTTTTGTTCCTGTCTGAGGGACCACGCTCTTATCTTGCGTGAATCCTAGCCTTGAGACATAAAGAACCGTTTCATAAATCTTCCCCCACCAATTTTGTCAGTCTCTATTCTTGCTTGTGACCCATGGCTGACCTTGATTAGAACCCAGTCTTCCATGGAAGGGCTCAGAGGGTTTTAGAATGAGATCACTGAAGAACATCTCTCCGACTCCATCTTCCCCAAACCCCCAGCTCTGTGGACATCTTTGGGTGGTTCTTCCTGAAAACGAGGTGATCAGGATGCTTGATGAACTCAACGCTCATTCATTGAGCATCTGTTTTTTGAGTGCCATGCTGAGAATAAGGAGGGGTCTGACATGCAGCCCCAACTCTGAAGGGTTGTGGTGGATGGGAATTCACTGATAACTTCAATGAAATTAGATACTTTGTAAGCAAGGGGAGAAAACAATTCTGTAAATGGTCTTTTTATAATGTTAACCAGTAGAAGATACATATGGTTCTTGGGTAGACTCAGAATGCTCATGATCCAGGGTGAGCAGGGCAGGTCCTAATATACTTGAAGAGGAATTCCCAAATGTCCTTACACGTATCTGGGAATAGCGTTGGCCTCTTTCAAGCATTCCTTGAGCAAACACTTTGGTATCTTTTGTGCATCCGGTAATGATGTATGCCTATTATTCCATCTTTAGAAATAGCCAAAGAAATCAAAGATGCTCCTCTTGCCATGGGGAGTCATTGCTACCCAAGGGCGAACTGTCTTCCAGAAGATTGCCCTTCCACATCTCACCGTGGTGCCTGGCCTTGCACTAGGAATATCCTATACAGGTGTTGAGAAAAAGGATACTCTTGGAGGCTTTCCCTAGTCTTAGACTAACCTTCGGATCACTCAATGTCCAACCAAGACAGGGAACGCTGAAGGACTGGGTGGTAGTCCTGGTACATTTGGGTGCTAGCACTGAGAATGAGTTGAAGATCACAGGCACCTGGGAAGGATTTTGGAGGGGGTGAAGAAATGCTAATGGGAGGGATGGGAGAGCACAAAGGCACCTTTGCATACCTACCTTTAAGTTTCTTGCTATTTTCTTTTAAAAAGGCAAGGCTAGGCTGGAGGGGCAGACAGTGGAGGTGTGGAAAAGAAGGTTTGGTTATGATCCATTGCTTTTCCTTTCAGATCCATGGACTGATTCACAGTGAGTCATCAGGGAGCCTGGGGATAAAGAGTGAGCAGGGGCAAAGCCTCCGCCGGCAAAGAGCATTTAGCCTTCCCAGGCACATTTTTATAATCATGGGCATTTGTCATTCAGAACACCAGCCTTGGCTATATAGCAGGATACAGTCAAGGCAAAATGGGAACCTGGCTAGGTGTGCTTCAAAGACGGGTGGGAAGGAGCCTGAGAAGCAGCCCAGAAATGGTAATTCAGAATGGATTGCTTCCTGTGGCCCTCCCCCACTGCCCCGCCCCAGGAGTCAAGGAAGCATGGCATTTTTGTCCAGACTGGAACTAACCTCACAGGAGCTGACTGATGCTCTGACAAATAGTTCTGCTCAAGTCAGAAGAGCCTTCCTACAATATTTCGATCTAGAAATAAGGCTCAGCCTGGCCCCCAGTGAGTCCCAGGATTGCACACACCACTTGCTTTTCCTGCACATGAACTATTTGCTCAAGAAGACATCCTGCTGTCCCCCCCTCATGCAGTACACATGAGGAGGCCATCTGTATGGTTTGGCATACAAATCAGGATTGATTTATGCACTTAAGATCCCCAAGGGAGTGATGTAAACCCTGTTGGTGTCCAGGCATCCAGGAGATGACATGAGCACCGCTGCAGTTCCTGGGAGATGTGCAAAATTACATGTGGTCGATATCTTCCCCCCTTAACAGCCAAGATGCCTCCTGGGCACTGTTTGTTCCATAAGGCCAGGGTAAACTCCCCAAGGAGGGGGTCCTGTATTGCACATTAAATTTGAGATGAGAAGACACTGGGAAGAAGGGGTCGGGTGGCCCAACACCTTTAACTGGCGACTAAACTTCAGTCCCATTCAAGGCATACATGAGAACCCTGGTGGAGGAGTAGGTTACTTGTGAGTTGCAAAACACAAGGTCGGCTGTTCCAACCCACCAGCCCCTCCACAGGATCCAGATGAGCCTTTTTACTCCCATAAAATGTACCATCTCAGAGACCCACAGGCTGCCTTGGGTCCTACTCGGTTGCCCTGAGTCCGAAAGGACTTGAGGGCAATGAGTGAGGACAGTATATACATTTAATCCCAAGCACACAAGACATCTACAGGGAAATCAAAATAAGAATTGCATTGAGCTTAAACAGACATTTAAACTGAATCCTTTCTTTTTCTCTTTCTCCTACAACAGAACACACACACGCACACACACACACACAAACATCAACAAACATGATGGGTTACTTCCCAAGAAGACCAAATTCAATTCCCAAGCTATTAACACCAAGTGCTTTTTGGTTTGCTTTGTTTTTGAATTAAATATTTGTGTGTTTGGGGCTGAGCCCCGGTGGCGTAAGTGGTTAAGTGCAGGACTGCGGCCTGTGGACTTGGTGGTTCGAATCCAGTGGCAGCTCTCAGGAGCAGCGCTGGGTAGCTCCCACGACCACCAGAGGACAGTGATGCCCCCCAAAATATTTGTTTTTTTTCCATTGAGTGTTATAGATTCCCAGGCAGCTATAAGAAATGATATCAAGACCCCATGTCATCTTAATCCAGTTTTCCCCACTGGCAGCCTCTTATAAAACTGTGAAGTGATATGACAGTCAAGATGTTAGCACGGACACATGCAGACACAAAGCTTGCCCAGCACCAAGGGGATTCCTCCTGCTGCACTCTGATCACCACACCCATGACCCTCCCCTTCTCCAGCAACACCAGGAATCTAAGGAGAAGGTACTTCCATTGACCTTATATAAACGCAACCACCTGTACACACCATGTGTGCTGGGCTTCTTCTGCAGTATGTTTTTGAGATTGAGTCATGTTCTTGCCTGTCTTATTTATGGTTCGCAATATCATATTATCGCCTTGGGATGCTATCTACTCACCTACCCAAAGACCATCAGGTTTATTTCTGTTTTGCTATTCTTCAGACTCAATGAACATCCATAGGGGCCTTGGGGTGCAGTGGTTATTTGTTGGACTGCTAACCATAAAGTCAGAAGTTTGAAGCCACCAACCACCCGAGGCAGAAAGATGAGGCTTTCTATTCCTGTAGCGTGGATAGAGGAACCGTAGAGGTAGTTCTACTCTGTCCTATAGGGCCCCCATAAGCAGGAATTTCCTTGATGGCAGCGGGGTTTTTGCTTTCGCTTTTTGGTTGTGAACACTCATGCACCAATTTTCTTGTGGACATCTTTTTTTAAAAAATTGGGGGTGGTGGTGATGCTTAGAATGGGATTTCTAAGTATCTCTGTATGGGAAAAAAAACTTCTGTGCGGGGAAAAAACAAACCCCAACAGCTTTCCAAAGTGATTGTACCAATTTATTCTCCCACCAGCAATATATGAGAGTTGCTTTAAGTTCTTGCCAATGTTTGGTATTTTGTTTTTTAGAAAAATCTTAGTCACTCTGGTGGGTGTGAAATGGTCTCTGAGTGTTTTCTTCCTCCATGCTCAAAGGTGTGGTAGAAAGAAAATCTTAGAGAGATTTTGTCACCCAATGTGTGCAGACGACTTGGAGTCAGAGCTCAGCTAACACACCAGCTGTAGCTGTTCAACCTGAGCCGAGACGTACAACCTGAAGCTGCTCTCATATTTAGAATGCAGGAGGTCCTTCATTCTCACTCTGACCACAACACTAGGGTAAGTTTTATGCGTTTTGGACCCATCCACTTCAGTACAGCCCCTATAGTTCTGAGTTAACTTATGTCATGAACTTGAAATCCTGTTACCAATTTTTAAACTACTCCCAGGAAAGATAAAAATTGGCTGGCAGGTCAGACCTGACCAGTTGGATGTTCTTGCCTACTCTGCAGGCTCCTGTCAAGATAAACAATGTTTGGCCCGTCAATAGGCATCCCATTGACTCGGCTGCAGGGCCCTGGCAAACGCTCATGGACTGGACAGAAATGGATCAGAGCCACACTCCATGACACTGACATGGGAGCCCACAAGAATGCCTTGCCTGTCATCTGTGTTCAACTAACTGGGCTTGAGAGCCAAGAACTGCACCTGATTCTGCTTGCCTGGAAACAATACACATAAAGACAAATGTGTAGCTTGAACGTGGATGTGGACAGCTACTACAATCAGAACCCTGAGATAAAGGAAGCCCTGTTCCTCAGGATGGAACTTGTAGGAGAGAAGGAAACACGGATAAGGAGATCCAGGGCATGGACTCCCTTGGTCCATACACACAACTGGTCACTTGCATAAAAACCAGGGCATCTTCACAGAATGGATGTGAATGTAAAACATGTAGCGTGTGGTCTTCTTGCACCTTTCTGCTATAGAGTCACACCTTGTCTCTCTCTCTACAGAATTACACATTTAACTAACTGTTTGCTGCTAAGTCAGTTCCATGCATGGCAGCACCTGTGTGTCAGAAGAGAACTGCTCTCCATAGACTTGTCAGTGGCAGATTTTTCAGACGTTAATCACCAGGCCTTTCTTTTGAGCTGCCTGAGTGGATTCAAACCCCCAACCTTTTGGCTAGCAGAAAAGTGTGTTGGTTTACACCACCAGTAATTACACACACACACACACCCTGAAAAAGTCTGACGGGGAGACAATCACCAGTAAGAAGAAGAAGGTATGAAAAAGACACTTGTGAGTTAAAAACTAAATTCATCTCTTATAGGAAGTGGGGGGAAGCATTCTGGACAAGATATTGAATACAACCAGTTCCACAACCCTCCACTTGAAACAGAGAGAGATTATAACACTTACTTTATTGGCTACAAGGAGAAATAAAGGAGCAAGCACACTTGGAAGCCATCCTCTTTGTCACCTGGGACATTACTAGGACATCAAATGTGGACTGAATCTGAGCCTTCATCTCTTATAGGGTTAATGTTCGGTTTGAAGAAGCTCAAGCTGTCTTTCCCATTCACTGGTAGAGGCTCTGAGATTATATAGGCAATTTAAATTATTTATGCATCAATTAATCCTATCAGTCTTCAAATGCAAGCATGGCTGTTGGCAAAGATGTGGCTGGTAAAGGGGTGTGATCCTTATACCATAAAGTCAAGCCTGACAGCTTTCCATGGTCTCTTCCTTAGAGATTATAAGAGAAAGGGTATTGGTTTCTAAGGCCTTTGATTGTTTCCTTGTCCTTTCTTTGTTCCAGGAACATGGCGGAATATGAATCCTGACCGAGAAGGAGGAAACAAGCAAGTAAGCAAAATGCTTGCTGATCTAAAAGAGGCATAAGGAAGGGGGTGGGAAGGCTAAGAATGCCCTACAGAGGGGATGCAGCTGACCTGGCCAGCAAAGGATAAGTGTAACAGATAACTGAGTAGGAAGTGGAGTGGAATGATTGTGATTGGTTAGAAGATGACGGTGGCTAGAGTGTTAGATGTAGGTTGAGCATGAGGTAATTGAGATTTGAGAGGTAGACCAGTTAGACATTCTGTGAATTTGCCAGTTCTTTGAGGCTCAATTTGCCCCTACCTTTTTCAGCACCTGGCATTGAGCAGATGGAGCAAGAGCATAGGGTTTGGGCCTAGAGTAATGGCAATCAGGAGAGAATGCAGAAATTATCTAATGATGCCATTACTAGCACATGCAAGTAAGACTTTGCTGAAGATAATTGAAAAATAGTTGCAGTAGTACATCAATAGGGAAGCACCAGAATTTAAGCTGGATTCAAAACAGGATGTGACAGGAGGGATATCATTGACCTCAGATAGATCTCAGCTCAAAGCAGAGAAGATTATAAATATGTTTACTTGTCATTCATTGACTATGAATAAGCATCATTATGACTACGTGTGTCGTAATAAAATATAGACAACATTGAGAATTACAGGCATTCCAGAACACTTAACTGTGTTCAGATGGGACCTGTACATGGCCCAAGAGGTAGTCTTTTGAATAGAAGCAGGAGATAGTGTGTGGTTTAAAATCAGGAAAGGTGTTTGTCATGGTCATGTTCCCTTCAACATACTCAATCTGTATGAAAAAAAAACTCTGCCATCCATTCTATCCTGATTCATAGTGAACTGACAGGACAAAGTAGAATCATCTCATTGGGTTTCTGAGAGGGTAACTCTTTATGGGAGTAGATAGCTTCATTGTTCTCCTGGAAAGCCTGTTGGTCTCAAACTGCTGACCTTAAGTAGGTAACAATTCAATTTGCAACCGCTGTACCACAAGGGCTCCATGCTCAATCTATATGTTGAGGAAATAATCTGAGAATTTGGGCTATATAAAGAATCAGGATTAGAGGAATGCTCACTAACAATACACAGACAACATAACCTTTCCTGCTGAATGTAAGAGGACTTGAGGTACTCACTGATGAAAATCAAAGACTAGAGCCTTCAAATTTGCAAATTTTGCAAATCAGCATCAAGAATACTAAAGTTCTCACGAATGGGCAAACTTGCTGCACACGGCGTCTTTGAAGTATTAAAGAGCAAAGACATCACTTCCAGGACTACAGTGCCCTTTATGCTGGCCATGGTATATCCAATTGCCTCTTATGGGTGTGACAGCTGGATTATGAATGAAGAAGAACAAAGAAGAACAGATACCTTTGAATTATAGTACTGGTGAAGAGTCTTGAAAGAAGAATAAACAAATCTGCCTTGGAAGAATTAAAACTAGAATGTGTCTTCGAAACAGGATGACAAGACTACCTCACACACTTTGGACATGTTATCAGGACAGACCAGTCTCTTGAAAAGACATTAGATTTGGAAAAGTAGAAGGGCAACTCAAAAGAAGAAGATACTCAACGAGAGAGATTGACACAGTGTCTGCAATGAGGGGCATAAGCTAAATGTCAACTGACGGGCTGACACGTGACCAGAGTGCTAAATTCTGTTGTACATGGAGGGGCCTGCTAGGAGTCAACATGAGTGAACTGAACCTGATGAAAACAACACGGGGAGAGACTGGAAAAGGGGAAGGCTGCAGTCAGGGAAGCAACTTTGAAAGATGTTGGCCTAGACCCTTTGGAGATGATGAGTTATGAGCAAGGAGAGTACTGTAGACTTAAAGTGTCAGGATCACAGTCCAGAAATACTAAGGGTGGGGGGAGCTGACCGACACAGGATGTGAAACAACTGAATATGGGGCAGAAGGAAGAACTCGGGGTGATTGTGGAGCGTCTACCTGGGAAACTCACCAGGCTGTGGGGCACCTGCTCAGAGAGACTGAAGGACCCACTTCAACCACCCTTTCTTTCCTCCTTACTCTAGGAGAACTATTTGCACTTCATGAAGTCTTCTTTCCTTCACAATAGCCCAACCTGGACCTCACAACATGGTTGCTCCCCCTTGTGGGCATTCTGACAATGAGAGCTTTGTGAAGTGGCTAAAGAGTCAGTATGTCCATTCTGATTCTGATACATGCCAGCTTTATGACCAGGAAAAATGAATGAACCTTTTCAGTCTTCCTTTTCTTCAATTGTTAGAGACAATACCATGCTTGTAGGGTTTTCAGCATGAGAGGTAAATGAAGTCATGCATATAACCAACTTTGTACAGTTTTTTTCTTCACACTCTATTTTCAACAAAATATTAAATGTCTCACTGTGTCATTATTTATGATATTTAATGTATTAGTTGATCAATTAGTTAATTAGTTCCAGCACATTCTAAGATGCATTAAGAAATTCCTTCCATCTAGATCTTCCCATATGCAAAGTACTGCAAATCTCCTGGGTCTGTTATAATTCAGAGCCTAATACACGGGACCCGAGAGGCTAGTGAGATTGCATCTCTCACAAACTCTCAGGTATTGTCTATTTTGGTCCAGGATCCACAGACTGAGGAAGAAGAATCTGCTCTATACAGGAAATTTGAGAAAGGAGAAAGAAATGCAGATTGTGACAAATGTTGGCCTCTAATGCACGTCATTTACTACCCACTCTTCCTTCTAGAACAAATAGCTTCAGTGTAATTACAATTTTGGTTTCTCCAATTATGCATTTAATGCCTATGAATAGGATCAACTGAAGATCATCTAGCGTATTTGAGAAAAAAATGGGGGGCATTAAAAAATAGACTGTCTCTGCTACACCAGCAAGTGAAATTCTCGCACACTCACAAGTTATAAATATATTTTTCAATGTCTAGTTCATAATTTATCACACCATTTCTCTCTTTGCTTACTGTGACTTATCATCAGGACAACACCAATCAGATAAAATGAGAAAGATGCTGCCAGTAATTTTTAATTTTAAGGTGGAATCATATATATTCCTAGATGGTTGATTTGATACAGGCCTAAGTCATACTCCATAAATCTTTGAGTACTTGAGATTTGTAGTAATTTCATATTTAATCTGTAGCCTACTGATGCATCATCAGGACCTGAGAAGTGATTAAGAAGAACTTAGAAGATAGGCATGGGTGATAGTGGATAATAACCTAATTTCAAGACCCTGGGAAGGAAAAAACAAGTTAGTTTCACCCCCCCCCCATTTCTTTATCATATTGCTTTAGATATTTCCTCCAATGCTAACTTTCAGCCTGGTCTGTTCTTGGGTATTTTCTTAGGCACGATGGATGCTGTCACACTGGAAATGGCACTAGATACAAAGAAACTGTCCCTGTTACTAAGAGATTTACCTAGGTAGGCTTTTATTTTCATTCTAATATACTATGCACTGACAAAATTATCATTTAACAAGATGGATTGACACAGTAGCTACAACAATGGGCGCAAACATAGGAACAATTGTGAGGTTAGCATAGGACTGGGAAGTATTTCATTCTTTGTTTGTTTATTTGTTTTGGGGGGCAGGGCATCACTGCCCTGGTGGAAGTAGGAAGCCCAGCCTTGCTCCTGGAGAACTGCTGCTGAATTTGAACCGCCAACCCTGTGTGCCGCAGAACCGCACACAACCACTAAGCTACCGGGGCTCAGCCCTGTATTTCATTCATTTGTACACAGTTTCACTATGAGTTGGAACCAAATGGACTTAGCAACAGCTTAGCAACAACACAACTATGCTCAGCAAGTGTTTTTGACTCTGAACCGAACTGTTATTGTATCAACTCCCACCCATAGTGACTTTATAGGAGCGAGTAAAACGGACCTCATGGGTTTCAAGGAAAATGTGACTCTGTACAGGCATAGAAAGCCTCATCTTTCTCTCACAGAGCATCTGTTGGTTTTGAACTGCTGACCTTGTGGTTACCACCCAACCTATAACCAATCAGATAAGATGAGAAAGATGCTTCCAGTAACTTTTAATTTTAAGGTGAAATCATATGTATTCCTAGATGGTTGATTTGATACCGTTGTTTAGCTTGAAGGTGACTTCAATGAAGATTTTTGATCTAAAGGTTAAAGATCATTTAATATATCATGGACTTCTAATAGACAAACAAATCTGTCCTGGAAGAAGTACAACTAGAACGCTCTTTACAAGGATGGCAAGACTGTCTGATGGCAAGACTTTCTTTGGATATGTTTTAAGGAGAAGGACATTAAAC
This sequence comes from Nesogale talazaci, assembly GCA_004026705.1. Taxonomy (NCBI): domain Eukaryota; kingdom Metazoa; phylum Chordata; class Mammalia; order Afrosoricida; family Tenrecidae; genus Nesogale; species Nesogale talazaci. The sequence goes on along the minus strand of PVJH01020303.1, from coordinate 20,654 downwards.
CTGGAAAAGGACATTAAACCTTGGTAAGGAGGGGCACTGAAGAAAAGGAAGACCCTAAATGGGATTGATTGACATAGTCGCTGCCACAATGGGCTCAAACATAACCATGGTGGGGACGGAGCAGGATCAGGCAGCTAGTTGTTCATGCTGCTGTATATGGGGCTGCTTTGAGTCAGAACTGACTTGATGGAACCTAATAACAATGTCCACGAGTAGGGATATATCTACTTCTGTTCCAATTGGATATATTTTATTTCCTTTTCTTGTCTTACTGCTCTGGCTAAGGCTTTTAATACAATATTGACTAGAAGTCATGAGAATGGGAAATTTTGTTTAGTTATCAATTTTAGGAGGAAGTTCACTTTCTTTATTAAGTGGAATGTTGGCTGTTGGTGTTCATATATGCCTTGAATCAGACAGCAATTCCCCTTCTATTCCAATCTTCTTAGGGGTTTCCATCAAGAAAAGGCATTAGAAGTTATCAAATGCCTCTACTGTATTCATAGATATCATCATGAAATACTTTTCTATTATTGATATGGTGCTTTATGCTGATGGATTTTCTACATTTGAACCAACCTTCCATATCTAGAATGAATCCTACTTGGTCATCGTGTACAACTTTTAAAATATTCTGCTGGATTCTATTTTCTAGTTTTATTGAGGATTGGGGGTCTATACTAATAAGAGATAAAAATAGCCTTCAGTTTTCTTTTATCCTGATATATATTTATGGTTTGGGTATTTGCTTCACAGAATTATGGTGTATTCCTTTTTTCTCTAATTTTGGAAGAGCTAAAATGGTATCGGTGTAAATTTTTTTCTAAGTGTTTGAGAGCATCCTTCAGGGAAGTTATGTGATTTAGAAGTTCTGCTGTTTTGGGGACATTTTTGATACTTGACCTGATCTCTTCACTTGTCATGAGTCTGGAGACTTTCTATTTCCTCTTGATCCCATTTGGACAAGTTATAAGCATTTACTAATTTAATCATTTTCTCTAAGTTATTTAGTTAATTACCTTAGAGTTGCTAATGATATTTTATCAAAATCCTATTTCTGTTGGGTCATTTATAATGCCAAATATTTCATTTTGGTTATTTGCAGCTCTCCTTTTCTTTGTAAGTTTAGTGAATGGTTTGTCAATTTATGCTTTTCAAGAATCAACTTCTAGCTTTTTTTATTCTAGCTATTGTTTTTCCGTTTTTGATTTATTTCTGTTCTCATCTTTGTTATTTCTTTTCTTGTAGTACATTTAGGCCTAGTTTGTTCCTCTCTTTTTAGTTCCTGGGGTTTATTAATTTTAGATCTTTCTTTTAAAAAAACATTATTGATCTCTATATGTTGCCCTCTCAATACTGCCTTCTCTGCATCCATAGTTTGATAATTATGCTTTCATTTTTCATTTGGATTCTAAGAAATTTACTATTTGTCTCTTAGTTTCCACCTTGACCCACTGGTAGTAGCTTCATAATATATTTAATTCCCCACACATTTGTGTACTTTCCAGGTCCCTGCTCTTGAACATATATATTTCTATGTTCACTTTACTTTGGTCAGAAAAATACTTTGAAAAATTTGAGTCTTTAAATTAAGGAAAATTTACTCTGTAACCTAAGATATGGTCTATTCTGAAAATGAAACATGTGCACTGGAGTAGAATGTGTATTGGGCTGATTTTTAGTGAAATACTCCATATATGTATATTAAATCTCCCTACTTTACAGTGTCATTTGGATCTTATGTTTCCTTTTTGATATTTCTAGATATTCTCTCCAATTATTTGGAGTGGTGTTTTGAAGTCTCCAACTAACACTGTAATACTTTTTAGCTTTCCCTTCAATTCCATTAGTGTTTGCTTTATGTATTTAGCTATACCAATTTTAGGTGATATGTTTTTATGATTGTTACATCTTCTTGATTAATTATTTAATTTGATTAATAATTAATTATGCTATAATACCCATTTTTATCTCTTCTAACAGATTTTGTCTTCAGGTTTACTTTGTCTAGTGGTAATATTGCCACCCCAGCTTTCTCTAGGTTATCACCAGGCATACAATATTTTTCCATCCTTTCATTTGTCAATCTAGTTGCATCCCTTGCTTTAAGATATCTCTTGATAACAGTAGATAATTTAATCATAAAAAATAATCTTTTCTGCCACCACTTTGTACCTTTTGATCAGACATTTAGTCTATTAACATTCACTGTAATTGAGAAGAAATGATTTACTTCTGCCATCTTTTTTATTTTTTGAGTGATTTAAGCCTTGTATATTTTACTTACTATGGAATGTTTTAGGGTTTCATTTGTTTATTGTGATCAGACATTTTGGTTCCCTTATTATTTACACACACACTACACCCCCAAAATGGGATTTTGCTAGGTGGAGCAGATCGTTCATAATCTGCATTTTTCCTGGTAGGTGAGCATCAAGCAACTCACTCTGATGTCCCCTGGTTCTCTCTGGACACAGTGAATATTTTTGTAAAAGCAGTTTCACTCAAAACTCTTTTTTGTGTGTGATGGTCAATTTAAGAGCATGTGGTTGTAAAATTTTCTTTCCTGCTTTGGAAAAACGTTGCAGAAACTGTGGTGATGTTGAATACAGCTTACAAGGAAAGAGTTATGGGAAAAAACTCAAGGGTATTAGTGGTTTTCTCATTTCCAAACAGGTGAAATTTTGATTGATGACAAACCTCATCCTGAACATACGCTAACTTCCCAAACAGACAAAAATGTGACAAAATTAGTGTACGTGTGCTCCCAAATCAACCTCCGACCATTGAAAAATGGGGAAGCTACCTAGTCTATCTTGAAGCTCAGTTCAGCAAATTTTAATGGAGGAGTTGGGAATGAGAAGAATTGCTGTGAAATTTTTGCCTTGGGTTCTGACTGACCAGCAAAAAAAAGCACTGAATTTTGCTGTTCTTTGAAAGAACAGCTCTGAAGTGACCCAGGCTTTTCCCCCAAGGTCATTACTGGTGACAAGACAGTGTCAAGACATGGTGTTGTTTTATGACCCCAAAGCACATATCAATCAAGTCAGTGGAAGCTACCATTGTCACCTTGCCCACAAAAAGTTTGTCAAGTGAAATAAAAGCTCATCTGGTTTTTTTTTTTTTTTTGACATGAGAGGGATAGTGCATTTGGAGTCATTCGAATATGTCAGACTGTTAATCAAGCTTCCTATTTTGAGGTTCTGAAAAGATTGTGTAACAGTGTGAGACAAAAAAAGGACTGATTCATGGCAGACAAGGGGCTGCTTTTGCCACCACCACAATGCACCTGTTTATGTAGCCATCTCAGTGCTTCAATTTTTGGCAAAAAACAACATGCCTCTCTTGTCCCACACACCTTCCTCACCTGACCTCACTCCATGGTACTTCTTCATGTTCTGGCAAATGAAGAGGGACATGAAAGGGCAGTAAATTGACTAGGTAGGAAGGGAAAGATAAAGAGGAGGAAGGTACACCGAGCCACTCAAACAGATGAGTTTGAAATATGTTTCCAAAAATGGGATTGCAGATTTGACAAATGGATTAAGCTTAATGAGGAGTACTTTGAGGTGATAAGGTTGTTTGGTAAAAAAACCAAAAAAGTTTGATACATAGCTTTGAAAAAAATTCCATGGGGGGGTACACCATCATACACAAATATGTATATGTGTGTGTGTATATATATATGTGTGTGTATATATATATATATATATATATATATATATATATATATATATAACAATGTAGCAAATTGGGAAAACTCATTAGGGAGTTCTACTCTGTCACTGTGAATCAGAATCATCTCCAAGGCAGTGAGTTGATATCAATTTCAGTGACATAAAAGAAATTCTATATAATTCTATATCCATATCATTCTTCTCTCTCCCTTTTGCTGTTACTACTAATTATGTCCTTATGCCCTGAGATGAGCTTATCATTTCTTTTTACATACTTGTTATTCAAAAACATGCAGGACAATTATATTAACACCAATCAAGAATATCTTATTCCGGGTTCTTATACTTGAGTGTACATTTGATTTTATTAGATATCTTTAGCTCTATGCATGCATTTTAACCTCTTTCTAGGGTCTATTTTCTTCCTTCTAAAGAATTTCCAATAGTATTTTTTGTTGTTGGGCTAGTCTGGTAGATACGAAATCCCTCAGCTTTTTATGTGGGAATGTTTTAATTTTATCATCCTTATTGAGGAATAGTTCAACTGGGTATAATATTCTTGATTGATGGTTTCCCCCACCCTTTCTGAGCATTTTAAGTGTATAATTCTATTATCTTCTAGCCTTTCATATTTCTAAGGAAAAATAGGGACTTGGAAGTCTTTTGTATCTCACGCTTTGTTTTTCTCTCAATCTTTTCAGAATTTTCTGCTTTTGTGAAAGCCAAACTATTGGGTTATATCCTACTTTGAGTTCTTTGAGCTTCTTCGATTCTCAGATTCATATTTTTCATTAGATTGTGGAAATTATTTGTCATTATTTCTTAAATACTATCTCTGCCTCTTTTTCTCTCATCTCTGCTGAAATTCTCATTTTGCACATATAAGGTCTTTTGTTGTTGCCTTATAATTTCATTAAATTTTGTTCAGCCTTCTTAAGTGTCTATTCTTTTTCTTGAGTACCTGAATAGGTGTTTTAACTGTTATTCACTAATTTGCTGATTTTCACTTTCCATTGTGATTTCAATGTCCTCTTTTGTCCCTTTCAGTTATTTATTTATATTCTTCTGGGTTTTGCATGGTTTTTCTTATTTTTTTAAAAAATCACTTTACTGGGGGCTCGTACAACTCTTATCATAATCCATCCAGCCATCTATCTACCCATCATGCCACGCACATTTGTACGTTTGCTGTCAGCATCATTTTCAAAGCATTTTCGGTCTATGCGAGCCCTTAGTATCAACTTCTCATTCTGCTCCCTCCCCACTGCCTCATGAATCCTTGATATTTCATAAATTATTATCATTTTTCATGTCTTACACTTATTTAAGTTCTTTATGTATTTTCCCTTAGATGTTTAACTATGTTCAATGTTGTCGTGAATGTGTATGTACATTAATGTGGAAGTTGTGAATTGAATAAGAAAAGCCAACAGATTAATGCATTTGGATTATGGGACTAAGAAGGAATATTGAAAGCACTGTGGAATGACAGAAGTGCAAGCAACTTTTTCTCGGAAGAAACTCAGGTAGCATCCTGCTTAGAAGTGACACTTTGCCCCAAGTGCTTTTGACATGTTATCAAGAAAGTTCAGTACCTAGAAAAAGATGCTATGCTTGGTAAAATAGAAGAACAATGAAAAAGAGGAAGACTGCCAATTAAATGGATTGATCCCCTGGTTGCAACAATGGACTCAAACAATTGTGGAGAAGGCATAGAACTGTGCAGTATTTCATTTTGCTGTACATAGGATAGTAATCCGATGCATCAGGGACAAGTTAGTGGTGCCTAACATCACAACCAACAATGTTGCAGGATATCTCCCAGCATTCCTTTTTGTTAAGGTCAATCCTGATGTTATTTCACTGTCTATATCAGGGTCTCTAAACCTGTGGGTTGCGATCCCTTTGGGGGTCAAACTACCTTTCCACAGGGGTCACCCAGTTGATAGCAGTAGCAAAATTACAGTTATGAAATGGCAACAAAAATAATTCTGTGGTCGGCGGTCACCACAACCTGAGCCTTCTTGTTGCGGGATCAGGAAGGCTGAGAACCACTGTCCTATATCATGCTCATTTGATTGAGCCATTGTTTATCTATTCTTTGTGTGTTGTGATATTTTGTTGGGGCACTGGACATTTTGAGGCTATTCACTTCCTTAGCCCTGCCCAGTATGTAGTGCTTATACTGTGTACATTTCCCAAGAGATTTCAGCATTTGCTTAAATTTTTACTCTCTTGGTGATAGCTCCTGCTCCTTTCTTAGTTCACTGGAAATTACAAAGTTCCACATGTTGTCTCTCCCCAAACACACCGAAGAATGCTCCCTGGTCAGTTTGTCCTTCAGCAGGCACCACTTTTCAGGGGAGATACTGAGGCCTAGCAATCTATCTGTCAGTGGGTGCAAGTCCCCTTTGCTAGTCATTGCTTCCATCTTTTGTTCTGAATCCGCAGTCATGTTTTTATTTGGAAAACACACCCTCATTGAATCAGGACTCAGTGTTGCCCAGAGGTTTCTTTCCTTGCTCAGTGGGGGCTTCTTATATCTAAACACTCTTCCAGGGGAAGCACAGGGAGTTTTTCCTCCATTTCAAGACTAGGAGGGATTGGCAGTCCCCAGGTGCGTTTATAAATCTGTCTTGTAGGTCTTAGAGCCCCAGAGGCCCTGTGACGGTTGGGGAAGCAGTCTGCACTTAAGCAACCTACTTTCTTCCTCCACCGTAGGGAATCTTCTGTAGGAGTTTATGTAAGTCCAGCAGCTGACAGATCCTCTTTGTGGGGATGCCATGGGGGGTGAATCACATGTTCAAAGACCCCCTCCCCTGGGAGGTTTACATTTTGCTATTAGAACTTGCCTTGTAATATGCTGGCTATGGGGGTAGCCCCTCCTCACAATGCCTCCCTCATAAGGCACAGCTTCTCAGTCAACAGTTCTCAGTACTAAGTGTAAGGGGGTGCAGAATGACCAGAATTGCTCCCCACAAATGTCTGGTCTGTTGGTTTAGAGGCCTGGGTTATCCAGTGCAAAAAGAGGCAGGTAGAGGCTGTCTATGGGAGCCTAAGTCCAGTGTGGGGGATTTGAGTAACCGTTTGCTGCAGCCTGACAACCAACAATTACCATGTAGGGAAAGAGGGCTTTGGTTGGAGGTCTGCTCAATTGCTATCCTGGAGTACATTAGCTATGAGTTTGGCTTTCATGAAAGATGCTTGCTTCTTTTTTGGCGGGGAGGCATCACTGCCTCTGGTGGTCGTGGGTGCTATCCAGTGCTGCTCCTGAGAGGCACCGCTGGATTTGAACCACCAAGCCCGCGGGTCGCAGTCTCACACTCAACCACTTACACCACCGGGGCTCAGCCCTGATGCTTGCTTCTTAGCACACAACATTCCCGGTCACCAATCTTCAGGGCTAACTAGAAGGGGTAGCAGACAAAATAGTGCTCACTTCTCTGAGGCCTGAGCCCTGTGGTTCCCAGGGAAGCAGGTAGAGTGTTGGCTAAGAGGGCAGATGCAACTGCACATACCTCCTGTAGCCATCTGCAGCAAGCTTGAGGCCCACAGTGTCTGGGTGAGGGAGGCACGGGTGAACTCTAAATGGAGCCCCCGGAGAGGCCTGCTTTCCTGATTTTAGGGCAGAAGCATGGTGTTCCGCTTTTTTGTACAGCCAAGGTCTGTGGTGGTTAGGGAAGTGGTGCCTTTTGTGGAGCCCCTTCCCCAGTTTTCAGGAGGTGTGCGGCCCTGTGTGGCTAGGAAGACAGTTAGGGAAAGGAGGAGGAGTCATTTCCCTGCTGGATATAACTTGTTGATTTCTGTCTTGTCTGTGAGTCTTCACAGTTTATCTCTGCTCTCAGATACAGGGTCCCTTCAAGCTGAGCCCCATTCCCTGTTGTATTCGCAGGAGAGGTCAGGACAAGGCCTTCCTATGCCAGCATCTTTCCAGCATTGCTGAAAACGTGTCCGTAATGTTTGAATACATGAAAGTGGGCACTTAATCCTCAATGATTTCTTTCAAGCAACCACTGCTTGAAATAAATAAGTGACCAGTGGCGTTACCTCAAAATACAGCTTGTTTGTTTGGTTTTCACTTGCCATTGGGTCTTGAATCAAGTTTTTTACTTGCTGTTGTTAACTTGAATTGTTAAGACTCTCTTCCCAGCTCCTCTCCTGGTGGATGGGCTCATCCCCGGGGCACTGGGGAGCTCACCAGACTTTCTGATGCTATTACCCTGACGGCCACCGCCTTGTAACAGGAGGAATCTCTCCTACCCAGGTAACTCAGCAGTCCGCTGAGCGAGCCGCACTCAGATGAAGTTGAATGCGGCTTCGTATTTGCCTTGTCTCCCTTGAAACAAACACGACAAAAAGAACGTCTTGATTGATTTCATTCCAAGCAGCCACGATCGCAGGGGGACCGAGGGAAGAACAAACACACTGGAAATAGAACGGGTGACGATGCCATCTCCTGGCAAGGCCCCTCGCTGGTTCTGACGCCAGAGCCCTGTGCCCTGCACTCCACTGGTTCCATTTGCTGTTCCTCAGTTCTTCACTACTTGTCCATCTCGGTGTTTTGTGTAAGGGGGTTTCAGGAGCCAAGACCCCAGAGCACAGCCCTTTTCTAAACAAAGCACGTGCTCCGACATTCCATACCAAGTCTGCTCTCAGAAAGCATTTGGGTTCCTCTCGCAGACCCAGGGATCACCTCCTTGGCTGGTCTTCTGGGAGCTCTTCTCCCTCACTCAGAATAAAAGCCAAGGCATAATGTGTCCTTAAACTACAATTTGCTTGCATCCCGCGACTTCCTATCCACCACCACAATAGTCCGCTATGTAAATCAGATTTATTTATTCATAGGCACCAGCATTCCATTACTTTCATCAAAACCAGTCAAGCTGCATTCAGCGGTTTCTGCATTCTTATAAACTAACTGGAAAAGCAATTAACATTCGCCAGCGCTTTAGACAGCGGGGAGCGGAGAAGGACCCCCACCCCTCTCTGGGCAGCGCCACCTCTGTGGGCGGATGGCGGTGCGCAATGGCTGCTCCTCTGTGTCGAGGGAGGGAGGAGAAGTGACACAGATTAAAACAAATTGTTGATCCATACCAGGGAGAAGCTAGGGAAACAATAGAAGTAAAAGCATAAATGTCAATTTGGGATGATAAAGGATACAATCTAAATGTAATATGAGAGGCCCCCAGACAAAAGCAAGAAATAGAGATTGCACATTAGTGAAGTATCAGAGTGCTGGAACATCAGACTACACGTGCCAGGGCACACTCACACACAGACGGAGTCACAGGCATCCAGCATATGAAAACACAGGCAACACACTGTTGATTGCTCAGCAAATCCAATTATGAATTAACCCGAGATTGCAGAAACTCTCCAAAATTATGCTCATTTCAAGCTGCTCGGAAGAACATTTTGTCCCTGTGGTAACTTTGTTTCCTACACAGGCTCCATTCTCTTGCTCCCTTTTCTTCGAAGTGCCTGCAGGGTACACAGCACACATACCAGGTGGGGCCGTCCAAATGCTCTCTGGTGTCTCCCATAGAAAGGTGAAGAGTGAGGTCAGCTGGCAAGGTCAGCGGGCTCAGCTTCCCAAACATTGTTTGACCCAGCTTCTGCCTCCCTCCCTGGCAGTGCACTTGCTAAGTCAAGATCTGAGAATTCATCCTTAATTACTTGAGTGTCAATTCTAGTCCTGCCTTTATGGAGACAAAACTCAAACAGGGGGTCTCAGCTGCAGTTCCATCTAATATAATAGCCACAGCTTGCTAATGCGGCAGGCAGAGCTTGCAGGGAGGCATACAGGTGGTGATGCGCCTTGCCGTTCTTCCAGGTTAGGGCAGCATTTCACTCCTGATGGGCTTCAAGTGTCAGTGTGGTTATTAATTACCAGAGAGACCAGTGTGATGGCCAGATCTGGGGATCCGGGAGGGATCCGCCAGGGAGGGAGGCAGAAGCTGGGTCAAACAATGTTTGGGAAGCTGAGCTCACTGACCTTGCCAGCTGACCTCACTCTTCACCTTTCTATGGGAGACACCAGAGAGCATTTGGACGGCCCCACCTGGTACGTGTGCTGTGTACCCTGCAGTGTTCTCTCTCCCCTGCACCCATGCCCGTGCTTCTTTCCAAAGGCTGGTCATAACTGTTTTTATTCACTCAACCTGTCATGATGTAATAAAATGGAGACATATAAATGAACCTTCCTTTATCTCAGAGATGCAATGCCAAAAATTTGATATAGAAATCAATGTTTTGAGAGGCAGGCAGATGTGTCGCCTCACTACTATTTAACCTTCAGAGTGTGTTCACCTTGTGCGAAGGACATTGCTCAGAGTTATGTGCAGATGAAGGGGTGTGTGTGTGTTATTGCCTGTTCTCATCAGATCTGAGGTGTGGGTTATGGAGGACACCTCCAGGGCTAATAAGAAGAATAATAGTAGTCATGATGATAATAACAACAACAGGATACTATTGAGAGAGTTGCAAACAGATCGCTGGCTTTACCAAATAATTTGTCTTCCTGTTAGTGTAAGGAGATCTTCTTCAACATATTGGAAATGCAGTGTAACTTTTAAGTCCACCCAATCCAGTGGACACAAATTGTTGTTAGTGTTTGTTGTTAGTGTCGGGTGTTATTATAGGTCACCTTATGTATGGCAGTTTGACAGGATGCCCATCCAGTGTCATCTTCCAGCATGACTATGGCTTATAGTCTGCTCTGGTCCAAAAGGCTTTGGGGGTTACTTTTCCAAAGATCACCAGAACTTGCTTTTTAACCGTCTCAGTCTGGAGGCTCTGCTGAAATCTGTCTTCTACGGAAACCATGACTGGTGCTTGGTATATCAATGCCACTGTTTCAAACATCCTAACAGTACACAAGCCACCGCAGGTGACCACATGCCATGCATGGGGTGGGAGATGGGAGGGGCTGGAGAAGAACAAGGGGTCCTGCAGTGATGGTTTTGGGGTTGCCTGCCACCCTGTCTGGGCTCTCTGAATTTGAGAGGAAAGAGCTGTTCCGGCCACTGGAGTTGCTACACAGGAGCTTCAATGCTGGGTCCTCTATACCATAAACCCCCACTTTGAAAGAGGACCCTGTGACCAGACAAGTTCGTTTCATTCCTGAAGGTCACCAACAAGGTTGGTCACTCAGCACACTTTGCTCCCATCCTGCTGCTTATGCGCATCACCCTTCTCCCTACTCCCTACTCCCTATTTGACATGAGGATAACTTCCCCGGCCTTCATTAGGTGATCCTGAGCCAGTTCCAAGGACCCTATGGACAGCAACACACTGCCCGGTTCTGTGCTTTCCTCACGATTATCTGTGTGTTCGGACCCAGGGAAAAGTCACTGTGCCCACCCATTTTGTCGAGGGTCCCCCTCTTTGTTCACTGCCCCACTCCTTTATCACGCATGATGTCTCTGTTGAGAACATGTCTTAAGCATGTCAGATGAAGGCTAGACACCATTTCCTCTAAGGATCATTCTGGCTATATTTGTTCCAAGATCTTTAACGTTGGTAAATATTTATTATTATGATTATTTTTAACTCCCCATCTAGACCTGTCCCAGGATGTCCAGTTGAGAAATGAAGTTTGTGCTGCATATCTCTGGGTTCACAACCCTCGGGACACCCAGACCCTAGCAGGTGGAGACACACCACGAAGAAGGTGAAATTGTCTTCATCTAAGAGCTCCGTGCTTAGCTTCAGGGGGGAATCTTCCCTTGGGCTAGCACTAGGCTTTACAAAGTCAACCCCACCCGTTTCCCCAGGCTTCCTCTGAGAACTACACTTCAGTCTTCACAATCCAGCTCAGGAGTTAAGGGAGTGGGGAGAGCGGTGAAGACAGAAAGAACCGACTTGGAGCAGAATTTCATCTCTCAAGAGCTCTCAGGTATAGCCGATGTGAAGCAGCATCGGGGCAAAGTCTCTGTCTGATGGAAGGGCACTGCTACAGCATCTCCTCACCAGGAAAGGGGTTCCCCTTCCTTCCAGTCCCTCCCCTTCCCACCATGCCACGAGGACCCTGAGGGATGAACCCAACTGAGCTATTCCTTCCCACAAGGCATATCGGGTAGGCACACAGGTGCAGGTGGCTACACACACATGCACGCACACGCACGTGCGACTTTGTACACCGCAGCAAGCTGCGATCCTAAGAGCTACTGCTGTGCGGATGGAAAGAGCCAGGCTGGTGGAGTCTCCCACCCTGCGCAGGAAAGGAGTGCTGCGCCAAGGGCAGTGGACCCCAAGGATCAGGGAGGCCGCCCACTGGCCTTCTTCCTTTCTTTTACCCTGGGATTCCCTCCCTCTCTCCCTCCCACCCAGGAAGAGCCACACTCGCTTGGTGAGGAGCCTTTCAAGGTGAACCTCCACTCCTAGGGATGCGCCCCCTGGTGAAGGCTGGGGGCAAGGGGAGGGAGGGGGTCCAGATCAAAGCCAGCTTTGAAGTGAGTATAATTTTTGGAATGTTGCTAAGAGTGTAACACATAGTTCAGCAGGAAATTGGCTCTGGAAACCGCTTTGTAGTTGCTCCCTGGCACTGATGATGTCCCTGACCTGGTGGCAAAGGTGTGTGGCCGAACAGTGGGGGAGCTGGAGAGTGCTGCCTCTCACCAATCCGATTAAAATGTTTCCTTTGGCTCTGACGCGCCACAACAAGCTGAGCTTGTTCGGCCAATTCTGAGCTGGTGCCAGGATTGGACACAAACTACTGTCATTGTGCCTCGTGTGACAGGTAGAGTCACAGAGTAACAACATGGTGGCCATTCACCGGGAACTTGTTCTGTGCTGGGAGCTTGGCTAAGTGTTCCACAGCCCTGTGGATGACATCATGCATCTATCCAGGAAGAGCGCTCAGGACAGCGCCCACACAGAGTAGGGGCTCAATGGAGCTGGTGGTCTTTTTCATCCCCAGGGCAAATGCCCCCAGGTGGTGCTTCTTGAAGCCTCATTGAGCAGATAAGGAAGCTGAACCTCAAGTTTATCAGCCAAGAGCATCCAGAATAAAACAGCAGGACCGATGGATCCTCATGCACACAGTTTGCAGAATGTCAAGCTAATTTCTTACTGCTACACCACATGACATCATGAGTTATGCACTGAACTGCTAGCCGCAAGGTCAGCAGTTTGAAACCATTAGATGCCTTTTTGAAGAAAGTGGAGGCTTTCTGTTCCTGGAACCATTTCTCCTCTGTCTTACAGGGCTGTTGTGAGTCAGAACTGATTCAGCAGCAGCAGGATAGCATGCAACTTGAAATCAGGACCCACATAATTCATGGCCATGTCTAGTTTGGGACAATCTTTTAAAGAGGAATCCATCATTGATGTAATTTTTACTTAGGGTGACCCCATGAATCCCAGAGAATTGGTCCATAGGGTTTCCTTGGCTGTCGCTGTAATGGAAGAAGAGTGCCCAGATTTTCTTTTGAGGCCCTCATGGATGGGCTAGAAGTTTAACCTTTAGGTTAATAGGCAATGCCTGGGGACCACTCAGGGACCTTCCAAGTCCTTCAAACTAAAGCAGATACCAAGTCCCCTGCCCTGCCCACATCTTTTCATGAAGGACCATCTGAGCATGATTTGCTCTGGACATTGAAAGAAAAAAGAAATCATCTTTCATGTGCACACACAGGTTTTCTCTCTCAGGGTCCTGTCAAGACTAAAGTTGTTCTCTTCTTTCTGCTCATACCTTTCCTTTCTGTTGTTGTAAGGGGGGGTGTTGAAGAGTGGGGGTTAGGTGGATAATTGGTGAATCGGTAGACAAGTACAAAGTGTTTGCTGGGGAAAATGAGACATGGGCATATGCTTCCAGTATCGCCCAGCAGCAGAGGCCCAAACCAGAGGAAGGGAATCTGGGACAGGGTGGAGTGGTGGGGGAGTGTTGTGGAGAAAAGCAATTCAATAGGGAACAGACTTTCCTGGGAAGGAGGGGGAAAGACACTTCCAAGAACGGATTCAGACACCTTCCATGAGAGGATGCGATTTGACCATCTGCTGCCAGAGATTTCATTTCTTTCTTTTTCTCCTGTCTCTCCAGCTCCCCTCCTGCTGCCTGTGGACCGAACCCCTTTGGGCAACACTGCCTCCAGCGGTGCGTCCTATTTGGTGTGGGTCTACATCTTTGTTGCCTTCACAGCTCTTGAGAAGCGTGCTTCTTGAGGGGGTGGACATCAGCTTTCCTTTTCCCTTCATTCTCCGCTGCTTTCTCTGTCCTCTCTGGAAGGAGGGTAGCAAGCGAAAATGGCTGTGACCCCCCACACTCCTGTGGATTGTCAGTCAATTGTTCAGGGGCACGGCAAGGAGGAACAAGGTGCAGAAGGAACTAAGGTTGCTCATCAGATAAGCATAAGTAGGGAAATTGTTCTGGGTGATCTAGATGGAGCCAGTGTGTTTCCAGGCATTCTTATAAGGGGAAGAAGGAGGGTGATGAGAAAAGAGAGAACCAGAGGTAGCCGTCACTGTAAGGGCTCAACTCAGGGTATCTGACTTTGAAAATGGAGAGATGGAGCCCTGAGGCAAGAAATGTGAGAACTGAGAAGGATGAGGAAATGACTACAGTCTCCCCTTCAGACTTCAGAAGGAACACAGCCCTACTGACATCTAGTTATTCATTTAAACCAAGCTACTCTGGATTCCTGACATCCAGAATGGCAAGATAATAAATTGGTGGGCCATTGAACCACTGGATTATGGCAATTTGTTGCATCAGCCACCGAAAAGAGGAGTAGTGGGGAACCTGTGGAAGTCCAGCCCAAAGAGAAAGGAGTCCTCCAGGCCAAGTCTTCGAGAGGCAGGAATAGAAGAACTTCATAATGGTTGAGGTCCCGCGCCCTCCCCTCCCCTCCTTTCAGGCCTTTCAAGTGAAGGCACGGAGATTACTGACCTTTCTGTACCCAGATACTAACGAGCATCATAATAACAACAATCTCACACTAGTTGCTACTGAACCAACTCCTCTCAGGACCGCCTGTGTGTAGCCCAGGGGACCTGTGTGCCCGCAGTGCTCTCGATGAGTGTGGTCGTATGGAAGCAGATGGCCACTCTTTCCTGCTGAGCGCCCAGCTTTCAGTTAGTCATCCAGGCACTTAGCTGTGTGCACCCCAAAGACTCCGATGAAGGTGCGGTTCAGACCACGTGACCTCTTTTTATCCTTTTAGCCAACTGGAGGTCGTGGGCACTACTACCATTTCCATTGGAGCTAGGCATTGGGCTGTTAGCCACAAGGTCAGCATCAGCCACAACCCCTGAGTCGTTCCTCTACAGGGCGATGAAGCTCCCCACTGCTATGAAGAGTTAACAGTGAAGGAAATCCCCTGGGAGCAGTTCTAACCCGTCTTAGAGGACCATTGTCAGCTGGATTTGATCCGATGGTGGTGAGTTTGGTGAGCTTCTTATTGCTGTCGTGGCCATCATGTGGAGGGCACCATCTGAGGACCCGTGTGTGTTGAGCAGAGCTGCTCTGTGGCCTTTTCAAGGCCATGGCCCTTGGAGGCAGGTCACCTGGCCTCTCAATGCCTCCAGTGAGGCTGGGAGCCCGTGCTGAACTATTTGTGCCGCTCAGGGGCTGTCCCATGTGACTAATGAGGGTCTGGCGGCAAAAGAGTAAAGAACATGGTTGAAATCACAAGGCTGGTAAGTGGTGTGTACGTCTGTTGTGTACGTGTGTGTCCTTGAATGAGCAGAAATGACAGATGTTTGCAATCACAGAACGTTCCATAGTGGAAAGTCCTCTGGAGGAGGTCAGGTGGAGCAGCTCAAAAGGACATGGCCCCATGTCTCCTTTCTGTCTGTGAAGACATCGGGAGAAGAGATTCACATTGAACGTCGCTGTGCGTGTCAGCACTCAAAAGTCGCCTGTTTTAATTTCTCTACCACAAACTAGCAGGAGCTCACCACTGAGGACAGACAAAATCCTGAAGGCGGTCTTCTCAATTCAAAGTTGGCAGTGAGGGGGACCGAGAAACGGGAACATGCTGGTTTCCCCCCTTCTATGTCATATGTGGTGCCAATATCCTGTTGGGGAGAAGGATGAAAAGAGCGTCTGCATAAATAAATATGCTTTATAACACCACTTCAGCATCTTCTTCCTGTCTGATCAGAAAATGCAGTGGGTGACAGAATGAGAAACTAGCTGCTTCCGCCGCTCGGTCAACGTTTAGTACAAAAAACAACACTGATCTTTGGCCTGGCGACAACTCCCTGAAATGATGTGTGAAGAAGACAGATTCAACCCATTAGCCCGGAGCCAAGGACCCTGCGTTGTTCTGGGAAAGGAGGCAGGAGGAAGCAGAGTGAAGTTGTCCACAGCCAGTAGGCCCGGGAGTGCCAGTGAGGGTCCCCGCGGTTCTGAACATCATGGCCGTGCTGCGCCACCTTGCTGACATTGCTCCGTCGATTTGCTGGGATGCAGGGATGCTACGGAGTGTTGTCTTCAGGCCTCCTTCCAGGTAGCTCTGCGCCCACCACGTCACACCTGCCTGCATCTTCTGTGCCACTTGGCTGGTCCTCTCCCACCTGGGAAAGCCCTCGTCGTTCGCTGCGTTTGCCCAAGGGGTGCCAGTGGCTGGCACAGGAGTCATGGGGAGCAGAGAGTGTGCGTGACAAAACCCCCCGCACTCTTGCCCACTCCACGTGCTCTTGAGCGAAGCACACAGCACTGAGCACATCCCGATTCCATAGTAGTTCAAAATCACTCGGCCCCTTCTTTGATGGGACTTCCCGCTCTAACTCTAATTGCTTCTGAAATCATTCCTAGGCCAGCCCCAGAACCTTTCCAGAAACATCCCCACCACCCCAACCCCAGAGATGCCAGGGCCTCCATGTTCCGAAGACCCAGGGAGGAGATGCCAACTCCCTGCTTTTAGGGAAGTGGCTGTTTGCAAAGGAAACTGGCAAGAGCACATTTCCCTCACCCATGTATGTCTCTGTCCTTTCCCTTTGTAGAATCTATTCAGTTTACACAGGCACACTGGGTGCCCGCGGGGTCCAGCACCTTGCTAGCTGGTGGGGATACAGGGATCAAATAGACAGTCAGGGTCAGTCCCTGCCACCAAAGAACTACTTATGGGGGAACAGTGCTCTTCCTCCAGGATGCAGGAATCCTAACGCTATTCCTGTGAGATAATCCTGGTGGGTAATGGTGGATTCTCTGTTGTGTTAAGGAGGTCATAGCAGCATCCTATGTTCAGAAGCCTGATCCTTTCCGAATTATAAAGAGAGCAGATTTCACACAGAAGGAAGCCCCCTAGAGGAATACAGATGCCACCAAGAGATCTCGGGGAAGTGACTCGCTGAAGAGACAGGGCTCTTCCCCTGGCCCTGACAGGACCAGTGCTCTGAATTCCCCAATTCAAAACATCAATGCCTGCTCTTGGAAGTTGCCCATTTGTGCTATTTCTGTTACTGCAGCAGAAGAAAACGAAGAACTTCACTCAAAGAGAACTCAGTTGTCCAGGTTCCTGGAGTCCGAGAATACATACATGCCCATTGCAGGGCAGGGTCATTGCTGGGTACCGAGCAAACATCAATGAGTAGTCATTGTGTGGATGGCTGTTGGCATAGACTGTCCTGGGTACCTAGACCCACATGGCTACTACTGATCTGTGCTCATGGGACCATGCTGTTTGGATGAGGACACATGACTCAAGGTCGGTGCTTGGCAGATAAGGACTGCTTACATGTGGCTTCCTTCCCTCAATTCCTTCTCTGGGGCATCCACGGTCATCCCTGGGCTCATACACCAAGAAGAACCCGGGGCCACCCATGAAAAACATTGGCAGTCAGGGTCCCATCCGAGCGGTAAGGGTAGGACTGTGTCTTGTGACAACTGAACATGGAAAATCACCCTTAATGCTAGAGATTGTTACTTTGAGTGGAAAAAAATACAAATCTTCTAATAAGAAGTTTACATTTTAACCTCTTAATAATAAGTCTCAGAGGCATAAACATACTTTTCACCTTGAGTTTGTTTGAGGAAAAAAATATAGATACATACATACATTTCACAGTCCTCAATTTAGTAGAGATCCAAAGAGATTGTGAGAATAATGACAGGTTCTTGCCCTTATGAATTTAACTGTGCTGCCACGGATTTACTTATTTTAATGTAATTTAAGATGAATTCTTTCTCTATAAATATAGCTCCTTAGAGATTAAGAATAGTTCCTTCTTGGAAAGACACTATTTAGTGTCAGCATCCAAGACAAAGGACACTAAGCACTCTGAACTATCTGCCCCACAAAAGTGATTCAGTACAAGTAAAACGGCTCTATCAGGGCTGCATTTATCATTTTGGAGAAAATGGTTGCGAACTCAGCCTCGAATTTGTGGATTTCAACGATGGCTCTTTCTGTGCAAGAACAGTTTGACCTCAGAGTCGCAAAGAAATCCAAAGATGTCAGAAGTTTTTCTTCAAACACAGAACTAGCTCTGCATGCTTTTATTTTCTTTGTATTTGGAAGGGAGGGAAAGAGAATATTAAATATATGTTTGGAAGAGGCAATTAAGATAGGTTTTAGCATCTTCGCTACCTCAGGGACTCACATCTGTAAAGCTGTCATTTTATGATGATGTCCTAACGGGTAGGTGTGTTTCATCTTGTCTGCTAATTCTGATTGATTAGGAGTGGCTTCCTGGAGGACTGTTGAGAAGTAAAGGCAGGCTGCATCTGTTCCCAGCAAGACGGAGAGCTGTGATCAATTAGTGATGTCTGCCCCTGGTGCAAGAATGAGAAGTGATAGCACATGTCCTTAGTACCTGCCAAACCTGAGATTGTTTTCATACCCAGGGGGAACATTTTCATTGTGCCTGCATTACAGAGCGATAAATTAAGCTATAAATCCAAATAAGCCATGTTTTTTTAAGTTGTCTAAGTCTAACTGAACTAAAATTTTATATAGTGACACAGAACCTTCTTTTCTGTACAAAATGTAGTGGAAAACATTTCTAAATAAAAAATTGGGATATCTTCCCTGCATAATAAGTGTGGGTTTAACTTTATAAAAATATCCAAAATTTTTATAAAGTATTCACATCTATTACATTTCGATGTATAAGATGCATTTGAAATGTGTGAAAGTCCTTAGTTTTTTTTGTTTGTTTCATTACTCAGTTGGAAGAGTTCTTCTAGTAGTGTCTTTTGAATAATTCTTAACTTCTAATGAAATCTAATTTACTATTTTTTCTTTGTGTGCGTGACTTATCAAAAAAAAATTTGACTAGCCATAGGAAACAAAGATTGTTCTTGTGTTTTTTTTTCTATAGAGTTCTAATTGTAGCAAATGAATATCAGTAGTGTCTGCATACTTGAGGGACTCAAATAATATTCCCTGTATTGGTTCTTTGAATTTGGGGAATAAAGAATGTTCAGAAGGCCAGATCAGGGCTGTCAAGTAGGAGGGGGTATGGTTTCCCAATGAAATTCTCAGAGATATATCTTGCAATGCAGGGGCACTGTTGTGATAGGATTACATTCCTTGACACACCTTACTTGGCCCCTTTCTCATCAAAGCAGTTTTCAATTTTTTTAAGACTTCTTCAAAACAAACACAAATTATTAGCCTGTGTTCTTCAAGTCAATCTATCAATATCATCACGTTGGCATCTCAAACAGTCCTCATCCTCTTCATAGTTTATTTCTCTGCCTTTAATTTAACTGGCCCAATGGAGCCCTTTAGAAGCGAGTGTTTTGTGATTGTTGTTTTCGCTTTGGTTTGTTTATTTCTTTGCTTGTTTTAGACAGGTGGGATAGTGGTTAGGTGTTGGCCTGCTCACTGAAAGGTCACATTTTGAAACCACCAACCAATCCAGGGACTTTTTACTCCAGTAAAGAGTTACAGTTTCAAAAACTCACGGGGGCAGTTCTACCCTGTTCTTTTTATGTTTTTATTGGGGGGCTCTTACACTTCTTATCAAAGTCCATACATATATCCATTTTGTCAAGGTCATCTTTACTTATGTTGTCATCATCTTTTTCAAAACGCTTTTTTTCTACTTGAGCCCCTGGCATCAGCCCCTCATTTTTCTCCCTCACTCCCCACCCCTGCCTCCCCATGCCCCCTTGAGAATTTATAAATTATTCTTTTACTTTTCATATGTTATACCTTATTTCACCCACGTTTCTGCTGTCCATCCCCCCAGGATGGGGGATATAGGTCAATCTGTGATCGGTTCCCCCTTCTACTCTGTTCTATAAGATCTCTGAGTTGGGATCAATTCAGTGAGTGAATGCGTTTTTTTGTTTTGTTTTGCTTTTTTGAAGCTATCCTCATGAGAGTAAAATAAGTATAGTACTTGGATAACTTGTTGACACCCATGCACTGATCACAGAGACATAGTTAAACTTTTAAAAAAGTAATCTCATGCATATGTCAATTTAAATCCTAATAGCAATACTTTGACTTAGTCTCATAAAGCAAGCATAAGCTTTCAACGCGCCAACCCTTTCAGAAGTCCGACTATAAAGTCTGAGACTGTATAAAATACACTTCAAAAAACTTGAAACTTTGATGTAGCATCGATGATTTAAGAACACATGCTTTGTGTTTTTGGTTTGTTTCCACTTTTCCCGAAAGAAAAGGAAGCGTTTTTCTCCAGCAAGAGAACACAACTAACTGATTCAATTTTGGCTCAAAAAGGGAGAGAGAGAAAAGAAAATGAAAACCTGAACCTCAGCAGAAATGTCACACCAAGGAATCATAATAAGCATTAAACATTATTTAAGTCATGCAGAACCACTGAAATACATGACCCCTTTCCATACATTGAAAGGCACTGCATTCAGCAGATGTGGGGCCTCAAGTGCTGACCTAAGGGAAGTGCTTCAGATGCCCAGACCTTGGAGACCTAACGATGAACTCTGACCCCTGGGAGCTTCCTCTTTGAGCCAGTGATGTATTCACCCAGAGACCTGCCAAGGCAAGGTTTTTGTCTTTTGTGACTATTAGTTGAGAATCTGTGTGCTGCTGAGGTCTG